>CALYLW010000750.1:0-173554 GCA_944989445.1 Ampullaceana balthica | reverse complement strand
TATTAGTTTTCGCAATATAGGTAGTATATCTAAATTGCGCCGCTACCAAGGTCAAGTCGCAGTGGGATGAATGTGAGTCATTTAAATATTATCCAATAACAAAAGGGTTACAATAGATTTTTTTTTAAATTAAAAAGAAAAATAAATTAAAAAATAAGATTTCCCCATCTAAAAATCGAAATCTGTAAATGAATAAAAAAAAATTAATTAAAATGAAATAAAGTTTCCACAACCGAAAATCGAACCCTGTACTACCACGTCAGCAGTCCATCACACTGCCATGTATGATGTAATTTGTGCTTTTTAAAGTATTCAGACCATAGCCACAGAATTCTGGGGATAGCGTTCAACGTTATTCTCGGGATAACGTTGAAAATTATTTGCAGAATTCTGGGGATAACCACTCCGTAAATTAAAAAAACAATTTGGGACTTTATCGATTCTTGTAGATATTTTGATGCTGAAAACAGTTGTTATCATTAAAATTGCAAGTCGTGACGACTCCAAGAGATATTTATATTATTTGATATAGATTATTTATAATTTACTGTACCTCAACTAATTACATTTTACTAACGAAATCCAGCAACAACAAAAATTGGAGAACATAGCATCCAATTATCTTTAAAATGATATATCCCACAACCAATTTAATCAAGAAATTACACAGAAAAATTCAATTTTTATTACACACATACACGTTTACATTTTAAAGTGGATAAAAAGTTGAACAAGGTGTATATAACATTGCAAAGATTTTTCACTAAGTGAAAAATGATTTATCCAAGTACCTAATAATAGGATGTTGCCAGAAAACTGCTGCTACGACTATCATAGCAGCAGACGATTCGACGGGATGTTGTTAGTGCTACGGCTAGTCATAACACTAGCCAGGAAACTTTTGCTTGGCTAGTGTTATGACTATTCATAACACTTGCTACGACTAGTCTTAGTACTCTTAGCAGTAAACCAAAAAAACTAAGTCTTTATAATATTTTAACAAACACTTCATAATATTTTATACCCATATATCATATATAATATGATATTAATAGATCTGGGCTTATTTATGTGTGTATTATTTCTAAAATCTAAATTTAAAAAAATTCACAGGGAGCGAGATTAGAACCCACCTATTGGATTTAACATCAAAGTATCGTCAATCACTATCACTTCATCTAGCGAAGCTCATGTCAGATTGCGATTTAAAAAAATTATATCTGTTTGTCATTAAATGGACACCAATCAAGTTTTTTGTACCTTTAAAATTCATTAATTGGCTTACCTAGTGATCATGAAATTTGATTATGAGAATCAATGATTAGTATTAGCATAATTAAAATACAGCTTTAGTCGTAACTGTAAGCACATGACATAGCAGCATATTTTTTACGACTAGTTGTAGCATCAGACGATTTGACGGGATATTGCTAGCGTTACGACATGTCGTAGCACTAGCAACATCCCATTGAGTTGTCTGCCGTTACTTTGTCGTACCCGCAGACACTGCGTAAATAATAATATTCAAATATTTACGATATAACACTTAAGTTCCCAATGACGCTCAAATTGAAAATTCGGACAAAATAAAATGTAACCTTTTATTTTAAAGGTTTTAATTTTTACATTTCTTTATTTTTGTTTATAATTTTGCATACGTTCAGTCACATGAGTCTATTTTGTTTGCTCACAGTACAAACTAAACTTAGAATAAGAGGGAGCATTGGTGGTAGCCCATCTGGGGCCTATTTAAAATGATGTAACCCTGTAACCCCTAAAATAATTATAGTTATTGTGTACTGGTATCCAGAGGCGTCACTAGGGTTGGTATCATCCGGGCGGAAGCTCATGGTGTCACGACTGAAGGGCCCGTCCATAAATGACGTCACGCGGGGTTGCCGATTTTACCCCACCCTCCCCAGCGTCATAATTTGTCACAAAAACTTAGACCCCCACCCCTTTTTCACGCTTTAATGTAACAAAGCTTTGACACCCCCCCCCACCCCAAAGACGTATTTTCTAAATAAAAATTAGCATGTTGCAAATATTTTTTTCCATTTAAATGTGTATTTAGGGTAATTCTGCACTCTAATATCACCACACATGCGTGAAGCCATTGAAAAGGTCATTAAATAAATGGTAAACAATCAAATATTTAATTGCAACTTTTATTTAAAGTTGCGCATTTTTGATGTGACGTCAAATTTTTAACACACCCTCCCCCTCATCACACATCGTCACAGATGCGTGACCCCAACACCCTATTACGGATTAAAAGGGGGGTGCTGAACGGGCTAAGGCCAGGGGCCCCCAATAATTTAAGGTCACCCAAACTTATAATAGTGTAAAATAAAGATGCAGGCAAATGTTTGTATGAATCCCTGAAAATGCCTTGGACAGTCATACAGCAATGCTGCAAATATGAGTAGGAAATATAACGGAAACCAGGCTATTCTTTATGAGAAGTGCAGTGTCGGTCATTATGTGCCGTGCACAGCTCATTCCTTTAATTTGGTTAGGAAAAGTGCAGCTCAGTCAGATTTTTTGTCTTCTGCAAAATCCTTTAACCCGGCTTGTTGCATCTACTCATCGTTGGCAGGTACATCAAAAACACATGAAATTGATACATGTTAACAAAGCCTTGTCTGACACAAGATGGTCAGCCTGACATGATGCTGTAAGGTCTGTTAATAACTCATACCATGAGAATATCGCAGCACTGGAAGAATTAGCAACAAACGAAAATCAGCCACATGACTGTCGACTTGAAGCAGATGGATTTCTAAAAGAACATCAACAACTGGAAGTCGCTATTTTACTTGAAATTTGAGAAACAATTTTAGAAAGGAAGTCTCTCATTGAGTTTCTAAAAGACAGCATTCTTTTAATTTGATTCCAATGAAGACAAAGGAAAGGACAAGTTCGTGGTAAAAAAATATTCTAAACAATCTTCACTGCTATCCACACAAAAAAAAAGAAAGCGTCAGGTTGATAAAGGGACATCACCAAAACAGTTCCCCCGAGACAAAAATTCAAGGTTGAGGTATTTCTGGTAATCATTGACAAACTTTCTTAAGCCCTACAGCATTGGTTAGGCGCATATAAAGACATCCATGAGAAATTTGGCTTTATTACAAACCCAACTGAGCTCAGCAATTTTGCCATCCGATGGGCAGCAGCCAAGTTAATGGAAGAATATTCAAATGATTTTGAAGACTGCTTACCTTCAGAATTAGTCCAAATTTCAGAACTCTTAAAAAAGTTATTGTCCAGCCCCAGGCTCAGGGTAAGGAAAAGGAAGTAACACAATGCGAAACTCAAAACACGTGCACAGAGCTAAAAAGTTTGCTGCTTTTGAATGAGCTAAATTTCACACAGTCATTTACAAATGTACACATCACACTTCTCATCTATCTCTCAATGATGACATCAAACTGCAGCTGAGAGCGATCCTTTCCAAAGTTGAAAATAATATAAAAATGAGTTAGAATTTGCATGGGACAACAAATACTGAATATACTCTCTCTATAATGAGCATTGAAAAGGAATTCATTGTACGCTTACATCGCTTTACTGACTTGATTGCTAACTTCGCAATGAGAAAAAGTCGCAATCGAAAGTTGTAGGTTAAAATAATAATCATACATATTTTTCAATAAATGTTTGATTTCAAATAGAGAAAACAAATCGTTACCCCATCAAAAAAAAGTTTAAAAAGATAATATTTAAAAATACGGAATAACGCGCAATATTATTCTTTATGGAGGCGCGTTCGTAACAACGAAACAGCGTAAGTCGGGATGGGATCGTCGTAACCGGAGGACTACCTTTATATAAAAATGCATATCTATGCTTTCACGCCTTTAATAAATATATATAAAACACAATATTAACTCAAAGACATTGAATTTTAATTTTCCTCTAGAAAAACATCGAAAAAGAAAACCCATCCTTTGATTTTTTTTGATAAAAATCTGTGGGGGAGGGAGTTGTGAGGTGGGATTCGTCCATGCTGTCGGTGTGTCCAAGCCCACATGACTTTATATCTTTTAAAACATAATGCACTGCCTCTTTCATGTTCAGCCTAATTTAAAGATCTCTCTGCTACGACTGTTTCTTTTCTTTTTTTCCTAATTTGTTTTAATGTTGTTTGTGTTTTGGGACTGTTTTATTATTGCAAGTTAACTGATATTATTTTAATAAAAAAACATTTCACGTTTAACGTGTTTCATTGTATGTCTTAATTTCTTTCTAGATGAAAAAAATGTGTCTTCTTTTTTTGTGACCTAAATTCGTACACAGTAAAACTTTAGGCTTGGGTGTCACCCCCCTGATGGGTGTCACCTGGGACGGCCCCCCCGCACCCCCCTACTGGCAGATACGCCACTGCTGGTATCTGCCAGTACCTCTTAGTTAAATCTAACTTGCTGATAATGCTATTTATGAAATTTGAGCTAATATTGCCTCCTGATTTTGGATTACCTCAGCAACAGCTTGTCACTGCATTAGTCTCTTCTAGTTCACACTATTTTAAAATAATTTTTTACTTTTTTTTTCCCACCACAAGATATTTAAAAAAAAATTTTATATTGTTTTTCAATACAGTTTGATTCTTTTTAAATCCCTTATATTAACTTCGCGGCCGTCTCTGTCTGTCGTCATCTCATGGGCGGGCGGAAAAACAAAAGTCGAAAATGACCCACTTTCAGTGGTCCGATCGAGCTAAAATTTGGCACACGGACCCGTCTCACCTAACAATGCATCGTATTAAAATTTCAGATCGATCGATCGTACCGTAATTAAATTAATGCATTTTTAGTTTTTCCTTATATGAGGTATGTAATTCAAATTCACGGTTTGTTGTTTTTTTCCAAGTGAGTTTGAGTTGACGCTTAGACGTCGACCGCGTGCCGACACACCCTCACGACCCATCCCCCGTTAAAAGACAGGGGACATCACTCGGTGTCAGTCCGTAAATATTTGTGGCGTTGAAACATAATCAATACTTTTAATTATGACTAAAATATAAGGGATTTATAGTAGAAAACTTTGTTTTTACAGGTTTGTTTTATTAAATCCCTTATATTAACTTCACCGCCGTCTCTCTCTGTCTGTCGTCATCTTATGGGCGGGCGGGCGGAAAAACAAAAGTCTAAAATGACCCACTTCCCGTGATCCGATCGAGCTGAAATTTGGCACACGGACCGGTCTGACCTAACAATGCATCGTATCAAAATTTCAGATCGATCGAACGTACCGTAATTAAATTAATGCATTTTTAGTTTATCCTTATATGAGGCATGAGGTATGTAATTCAAATTCACTGTTTGTTATTGTTTTTTTTCCACGTGAAAGTTTGAGTAGACGCGTTGAGGCGACCCATCGAAGCAACGGGGTGCTTTTGTTTACATTTTACGTGTCACGCTGAGCTCGGTCAAGCGAATCGGTGACCAGACTTTCCCCCTCTCACACAGGGTTGTGAAGCAAACTTGAGTTAAGACAGATTCAGTCTGTAAATGTTTGAAAATAATCAATACTGTTAGTTATGTCTCATATATAAGGGATTTATAGTCAAAAACTTTGTTTTTACGGGTTTGTTTTATTTCATCCTATGATGTTTTTCCAGGAAGGTTAGAAATTATCCTTTCAAAATGCCTGCTAAATTTTCTCTAGGTCTTTATTCTGCGTATAATTAGCTCCTTAATGTCAACCTCTGTGAACACAGTACATTCTTCCTCATCCTCTGTGTTTTGTATTGACAGTATTGTCCTCTGCTATCGCTTTCCGCCACCCTACTATATTTAATGTTTACTTTGTTACACTCTTTGATACTATTTGTTACTCCAACTTTATCAAAGTAACAATCATATTGAGATGATACATTTTTTCTTCCACCGTCATCTCATAATTTCAGTATTAAATGTTGACACTTCGTGTCACTTTAAATGATTCCTCTGAATTAATTTTACTTTTTTATTTTCTTTGGCTTAAGAAATTAATAATGGTTTCCTATATTTGAATGTCTTTTATCATTGTAATAAGATCATAATCAATTATATATTTTATATTTCACTCAGTTGTGACCTTCTATATAAAGTTAAATATTTCTTTCTTTGGGGAAAGCCAACTGTATTTCTGTTTAGGAGACAATGCCTAATGCCTACAAGAAAAAAAGCCATACAGTAAACAAGAGCTTTTGAGTTGTGTGCTGGCGAGGAGATCATTCTTAACATGCAAATTGCACCAATAATAATTCTCTTCATTTATGATTATGTGGCTGTAACACTGTGTTCAATAAATGAATTAGATATAATTCTTATACAGTGTATTACAGTAGAACCCACTTAACTCGACCACGGTTAACTCGCCAACCCTATTAAGTCGACATTTTTTATTGGAACTGCCAAATTCTCTCTTTGTCTTAGCATTTTCTCATCGGTTATGTCGATTCGTTTAAGTCGCCGAACCCTAGTATCTCGAGTACAAAAGAGGGCCAAATTTGCAACTTAACGTTGGTTAACTCGATCCCCGTCTGTTCGCCTAGCGACGCACTCTGGCATTTTAGTTAAAAATAGCATCGACATCTCGCTTTCCTCGAGACTTCCGGCTATTGTTTGATTCTACGAGATTTCAATAAAAATTACCGGATGTTTTTACCTTGTTTCACTTTGATCCGTGTGTGAATTAGTTTGATGCGTCTCTATCGAGTATGTATTCACCCGAGGTGCTCGAAAATCGCTTTATCAGTCTTCAATTGTCATTATTTCGCAGTGCATGTTATATTATTATTAAATTTATTTCATTTCCTGATGCATTAATCATTTTATTTTTTAAGATAAACAAATATCTTTAGGAAAGAAAATTAAGGTTTGTATCGAGAATCGACGGTGGTTTTATTTTATACTGGCCGTGCTGGGCGTGTGTAGAAGAACTGGGTCACGCAGCATGTGTCGAGAATGAAGACGCGCAGAGGGAAGCGGGGGCTTGTTTTGTATCACGGGCAAAAGGCAACAAAGAGAGTGTATTAATGATCAAATTTTTGCCTCGCGCCATCTGATGGTGACTTTGAACATGTGACGTCACAGCCCGTTTGTTTTCAGCTCTCTTGCGCTGAATAGTAACACGCAGCCTTAACGTTGTTAACATTTTAACGTCGCCGCACTGTGTGTTAGTTCTCGTACTATGCTTCGTCAACTAAGAGAGTTAAACAAAAAAATTGTTCACTAGCCGTACGCATTTTTTAAAGCAAATATCAGTTTTGATATTAATGTGGTAATCTTACGTCAAATGCCTTTAACTTGCAGGAAAACTGTCACTAAAAGACCGATTAATATAAATAGTAACAATAACAGTCGCAGCCTTGACTTTGACCGTTGTTCATATCATATGCGCACTGTGTGTTAGAGTTAGCTCTCGTACAGTGCCTCGACAACTAGGCAAAGTAAAATTTAAGAAAAAAATCTTTCCGCAGGCGAACGAACTAATAGTGATGACGTGTATATTTATTATAGACCGGAATAGTAAGAAAACGCTTTGATGTCACGGTCGCTTGCGTATTGGTTCTGGTATTCTGCCGTAACACAACAAAATATTAACTCCGCGTAATAAGTTTATAACGAAGTTACGACTAACCCTTTAACTGTTGACAACCTTATCATGTACATAAAGAAATTTCAAGCACATGTTAATATTTTGCCGCCATATTGGTTTTCGTTTAACTCGATCATCGGTTACCTCGACGCCTTTTGGCAAACCCCTAGGCCGTCAAACCAGGTTCTACTGTACTTAAAAATAAATTTTTCAAGGAACTTAGATGGAAAGGTCACACAATACCAATGGTTGGCGGATTATGTTTAGTATTTGTACAACTAAATGCGATGCATCATGCTTAAAATAACCTAAGTTTTTTAAAAATCAACCAAAATTAAATCCTCTTATATTCTTAATTGTTTTTTAGTTTTAAAAGCTATAAAGATTTGTTGTTAGTCCAGAATCTGAGTGTTTTTGAAACTGGTATTATACTGACTTCTGGGAAAGTAAATCTGATTTAAACTTTTAAAGTACATTGAGCTGCATAAAAATTGAAATTTCTTAGTCGAGAACAAGTGTTGATGATAAATAATACAAGTCAGGAGCTTTAACTATTGATTGTATGTGTGTTTAAACACAGTTATATATAGTAATTAAGATTGCAGGTTAACTAAAACCTGGTTAGAAAAGGTAATTATTGGAATAATTGTTAGTTAATATTGTTCTTGAACTGTAATTAAATTTAGAAATACATGTATGTTATTATGGAAGATTATGGAAGTTAAATGATAACTAGGAAAATGTTTTTTCTCCTCACCAAACCTGCATTTTCCAAATGAAAGCTTGTAGCCTGGTTTATTTTACATTCACTCAGAACCCAGATGGTGTCAATAACAAGTTTTAATAGCTTTTGATTGTGGTGTGTTTTTTATTGTTAGATTTTTTAAATAATATCTGATAATTTTGACTTATACTTAAAATTTTCCTTCTTTTCTTTTCTTCAAAAGTCTCTCATCATGTATAATGGTATTGGACTTCAGACTCCTCGTGGGAGTGGAACCAATGGTTTTGTGCAGCGAAATCTTGCCTTTGTTAAAGCCAAAAAGGACAAAGTGGATTATAAGACAGAAGAAGAAATCAATAAGCTTGACCAAAGTTTAAATAAGCAGCCTAATAAAGAAATTCTTGACCATGAGAGGAAAAGGAAAGTGGAATTAAAGTGCATGGAGATGCAGGAATTGATGGAAGAACAGGGGTAAGTATTTAGCATTGTAAATATATAATGAATATCCTGTTAATTCTGTTAAAGTATCAAATATTACTCACATAAAAAATTTAAGCCATGAATTATCAGCTCACTGAGGGCCATTACTGATAGGGGTCTGCCGATATGAGTATTTGTTAGGACAAAAACCAGTGGTCATATTTGATCATTTTGCAGAATTGCATCCTAATAAGCATTCTAATCATGACCCTAATACTAAATTCTGTATTGGATATCAAAATCCTCTAGTAATGCACAAACTATAACTACACAATATTTTTTTAAAAGTCAAATTAAAATAATAAATAATTGAATTCGGATATACCATTAGAAAATCAAATTTATTATTTGTTGTTAATATGTCTAAAACAAAATGTAAAAATATAATTTCTTTGTTGTAATTAAAAATTTGAAAATGACAGAAACAATTTAAGATAAATCTACTGGAAAAAACGTAAAATAGGTAGATATGTAACGTTTGTACTATATTATTTTTAAAATTATTTTACATCAGACAGTGCCAACAAGTCAGCAGTCCACAGTTAACATAAAATACAAATAGAAACAAAACAAACCATGCATATAAAAATATCAATAATTAAAAGAAAAAAATGTCGGTATGTATATTATAATTATATTAGCTACACTAGTACAGTGGGTTTCATACCTAGAAGATAAAATCCTAATTTAATAGTCAAAATACAACATTATTAAATTGTACTTCAACAGTAGAAGCATTTCACCTCTTTCTGTCAACAAGCGTGATCTCTTGTCAGAATAAATCTGACCGGCACCACTAAAAAGTTGTTCGCTTGGAAGCTTGAAGCTGGAGCAGACAAATATTTTTGTTCCAGAATAGATAATGTAAGGAATTGAGGCCTGATTTCGGCACCACCACAGGTATGGATCCTCACTGCGATCTAATAATGGAGCTGATAGATAATGGTCTATCATTGATGACATATCTGCCGCATCATTTGTTGATTAAACTGCTTTACTGCAAGGAAAGAGATCCCACAAGCAAGCCCTTGCACGTGGAGCAGACGATGACAATATTATTTTTTTCTTTGGTGGCTCTTCAGTCCCATCACTCACTTTAATTGGTGCAACTGCAGCAACCTCTGCTTTCAGCCAAGTGTTGGCTCTCAGTACGGTGTCGTCATTATCAAATACCTTGTCCTGAAACGAGGCTCCAACACTATAGCTAGAACAAGTGTTTTATTGTTGGATGTGTCAACAAATCTCCAGTTTAACACTTCAAGTAACTTGCTTCATATTGTTTTAATGCCTTTGCTTTCACTGTGCTCACGTGTAAGCAAACGACGGAGCATTGTAAGGATAGGCAGTATGACTGCTGCTGATGTAGCATTGGCACTGATTTCCTTTGTGATGTCTTCGAATGGACCCAGAGTGTCAACAATGTTTTCCAAGATCCACTGTGCAGCAGTTCATGTTGGGATGTTATGATCTGGAGCATTGTAAGGATAGGCAGTATGACTGCTGCTGATGTAGCATTGGCACTGATTTCCTTTGGGATGTCTTTGAATGGACCCAGAGTGTCAACAATGTTTTCCAAGATCCACTGTGCATCAATTCGTGTTGGGATGTTGTGATCTGCTGCATAAGCCCCAAGGACTTGTTTTTGCTCCTGCCTAGATTGCAGCATGAGAAGTGATGAGTTCCGAGTTTTTACATCCAGAACTAGCTTTTTTTCTGGCATTCCCATCTTCTTTTGTAGCTCTTGCTGTAACAATTTTGCGAGAACTCGCGTGGATATCTTTATCAGCATGCTGCTCAATTATGCTGTCATTGATTACTAGTTGAAGTGTATGAGCGAAACATGCCACTCCTTCAAGTTCTGCAAGTCGGGCACGATACATGCCAATGTTGAATGTTGATAGCATCATTTGGATCTTCTCTACCAAATACTCTCCTGTGTGTGATTGTTCCAGTGGAGTAGCAAACAGAACAACCAATTTCCTCTCAAAACTTTCTGTTATATAATGGCCAGTAAAACTCATAAGGGCAACACCGGCTGATGGATCCGACCATGCATCAGTTGTAAAGCTGATGTGTTTCTCGCAATCATAAAGCTGATGTGTTTCTCGCAATCATAAAGCTGATGTGATTCTCGCAATCAATTTATTTAATTAATTTTTTTATTGTACTTTCTGATGCATGTCTGGAATTGAAGATGTTGCAAAAAATTTTGGACAGGGCAGCTTGTATCGTTTTTCTGGTAGGTTGGAGATGCAGGCGGTGACTGCACCATAGCATGGGTTGAAATAACCTTGTTGATCTGAGCATACTCAATCACATCTTTATTTGGTAAAGTGGCTGATCTGAAGTCGTCGAGTATGACCTAACTTCCTTTCCACCACATGAAACTGCAGCATTGCATACGTTGCAGTGCTCATATCTAGAGAGCTACTTGCAAAAAATCACCACATTGCACTGGACATCTTTGATGGTGTTGACGTCATTCTTAAATTTATGACTCGTTATTTTTTCGTTTTATATGTTAGGCCACTGGTTTAATTTAGACAAACATAATTTAAGAAACAAATCGTACAATTTCATTTTAATTATTATAAGTGTGTGTCGATTACGGTCTTCCGGATTTCGTGTTCATTCTTCTACGTCACTTTGCTTCCTGCTTCTGTCATTTCCTTGTAAGCAATTCAGGAATATGGATAGGAGATTTTGTTTTAAGATAAAATAAGGTAATAGCTTAATAATTGGGATAAAATAACACATCAAAACATTTTTTTATTAATTATAACAAAAACAATCTTAAATATAGATTTAGATTAATTTATTATTTTTACAAACTACTTTAACTCAAACAATATCATAGCACATGGCACGCTGTATATTGGCTGTACATATTAATACTAGGACTATTTTGTTTCTTTCGGTATCGGGATCGATATATTAATTTGTTGAGATATTCATAAATCTGAATGATTAATTTTTTTCAGAATTTTTGTGTGGTCAAAATGTCACTTATTATGAAATCAGATTTCCTGATATTGGTGGCAATATATCAGTAGCCCCCTTATTACATTGTACTAACAATTAATAATCTTTGTCACTAACTTATCACTGGATATGCATGCTTAAAAAAATGCTCTACCACTTTTAATGCACCATTTAAAACCTAAGTGTTACCCTTTTTTTGTTTTTTGAAGGCTTCGAATTCCTGTTTTATTTCAAAATACTTTTAGAGTAGATCATTGTTAAGGTATCTTTTGTTGAAAACATTAATCTTTTAATATTTGTACCCTTAGCATCAAATGTAGGTAGATTAAACAATCTTGTCACATAGGCAGTGTGTTATTTTCAAATGCACATATTGAAAAAAATATTTATAATAAGCGATAACATTTCTTTATACATTTCAATCAATGTCTCCGACATTTGAGATGGTTCTGGAAGTAATATAAATTTATAATACAAAAATATAAGAATATTTGTCTCAGTTTATATTTTATTGATTTGTACATTTTACACACATAATTTTAGCAATTTTCTAAGCCAATCTTCCTCATCCTTTTCTTCCAGTAATTTTTGCAGTGGGCATATCATGAACATGAAAACAAGCCTGTCCGAGATGTCTGTTGCCATTCTCTTGATGCTTCCTATCCCTTTTGATTATGATATCCACTGTTAGATGGTGGAGTCTTTTTGTTCACTCTAATTTATGTCAAAGAATTTCAATATTATCTATTATTAAATAGCTTCTGAAAAAGTTTTAAAAATGTCTTTACAGAGGGAAGTAATGGTTCACACTATTTCCCATACTCCATACTTTATTGAAATTTTAATTCCAACAAAAAGTTAGCATGGCTCATTTATATATATTTAAAATATCAATTTCGTATATGGACATTATTTTGACCTTAACAACTGTATCTTGATAAAAATCTTCAAAAACCCCTTTCTGTTCCATAACCATTGTATGCCTATCTCCTCCTGGCATTTCTGCTTAAACTTCTTTGTTTCCCTTTCAATTTTTTTTTGGGTATGTTCTGGGTGGCTAATCAATAAATCAATGATGTACTCACTGTGGCTTATCAGAGGATAGGACATGTGGCGGTTAGTCATTGGACGTCACCTGCATGGGTTAATTATTCAAATGATTGGTTAGGTTAACACCTGGCGAGTGAGTTCTTTAAAATAATTGATTTATAAAATGTAGAAGAAAGAAAAGTTTACTTCAGCTCTACTTTAACCCATTCTCCAATGTAGTCGTTTTATTAAAACATTTTGATGTAAATGCTTTTTAGACATTGTTTTGATTTTTTTGTTTTTGCAACCCATTGTTTGAATCTTTGATTATTTAACTCTTAAAAAGCTGTATTCCTTCCTAAGCATAATCTATTTATTTTGTACACCCCTATAGAAATCTCAATGCAGCTTTTGTAACAATATTCTTAGCTTTTTGTCTGTTATACTTAACTATACATTCATTTTATCAGAAATTTAGCATCTTCAAACCCTGAACTTTGAATAAGTCTGGTAGGAAAAGGAAGAAGCTTTACAGCATTTAAGCTGAACGTTTTCTGTAAAAAAAAATTAACATAGTTTTTAGTTGCCTTGTCTTTGTGATGTGGTATTCATAGTATTCATTCTCACTGTCACGGTCAGATGTTGTGGTGTGGGGATGACTGAGCATAAATGGGGCGAGCGTGGGTCAACGGGCTGTGAACGCTTGTTCACGTGGAACGGGGGGGGGGTGAACTCAGGGTACGTGGGAGCTGTAATCAACGTGGAGACAGGGGGGATGACCGAGGTGGTACACATGGGGACTTTATAATAAGAACACAGGAGAGAGAGAGCTGAGTTGCCGAGTTACAGGCAGGGTAAAAGACTGAACGAGAGTGTGATGGTAGAGAGGGGAGTTTTTTTAACGTAGTCCGATATGGTCAAGCTGGGCCGAGGACGATTGACTGTTAAGAGTAAAAGGCTGTGTGGACTCTGGATGGCATGAAGATCAACTATAACATTACCAATTGTACTTGACCATACATGTCGGAGATTTCATGTCATTAAACGTACTTTGAACTAAAACCCAGCATTGCGATTCATTTTACCCATCCAGTGGGGTAATTATCTTTGGCCAAGGGGGACCTCAACCCCTAGACAACGACTCCGCCACTAGGGCTGTCAATATTGTTGAAAAAAGCTGCCCGGGTACCCGTCCAAACTTCGAACGGGTACTCGGGTTACCAGTTCCAAAGGTCGCATAATTTTCGCCGTCGTGACGGCTATACAATGCAATCTAGCCACCATCCATGCCCCTCATTTCACACAGTAGCCAACGGCATGCTTCCAATAACATACTATTGTGCATTACACATTTTTATTCCTGCTCTAAATGCATTCGTCATACTCATAAACTGAACCTACAGTAAACTGAACATTCAAACAAAATGTCAACAACAATAACCTAACGTTCAGTCATGTCATAGGGCCCAGCAGCTTAAATGCATATGTTCACTAGGCGGCGGTAGTAACTTTTTAATTTATAAACATTAAATACTGACAACTTTGTACGTCTTATTAAAATCAGTTTTTCTGCTAGGCCTACACAAGAAACAAACACAAGAAACACACGCGCGGGTTTGTTAAACTGTTTCAGCGAGGTGCGTTGACACTTGTGAGTGGGTGGGGACAGTTTACATCACCAAACATTTTACAAACTAATCGAACCCTTTAACTTTTAAAATTTAAACCAAGCCCAAATTATTTTCAACACTTTATTTTGTCGAGATTAAAAAATAAATAAAACAACCTTTCATTTATTATTATTATTTTTACATTAAATATATTTGAAAGGAATGAAATACAGTATATAATTTTTTTAAAAATAGATTAGGTGCTTTTTTAGTATGTCGGGATAGGAGTGGAGGAAGGAGTGAGGGGCTAGATAAGATTAATGTAGTAGGTGTATTTCAGAGAAAATTTAGCGTCCTGTCATTGATTCTTTCAAAGAACCATCTTTTTGTGTTTTAACGATTTTTGTTTCATGTTCAGATTAAAATGATCTATCAAAATAAATTGTAGTTTGTCCGGACTGTACTTAATTTTCCGTTGACAGATACTTCTTCTGAAGCGTTTTCGTGTTAAACGCATTTCACAGCGACTATTTCAAAAGAAAACTCTAAATTAGCTAAATTTTCGCGAGCCGCGATGTGAACACAGAAGAGCGCAGTTTGGCCACCGTTGGTATAGACATTGCAGCCACATAATCACGGGTACCCGGGAGCAAGTTTAATACCCGGGTATTTGCATGGCAGCGGGTACCCGGGTCCCGGGTATCCGTTGACAGGCCTATCCGCCACACTCACTGCTGGCAGATATTGCATCAGAACACTTCAATTGACATTGTCAATTTTTGAATGAGTATTATAATCGTTTTTATTGACATTAGCATCTTCATCGTTGTCTTCTTTCCTGTCATCTTCATCAGACATTTAATTTGACAGCAGTATTTCTCAAACTGTATCCTTATTGATTCTCCTATTATTTACAATAAAGAAATTATCAGATAACATAGGTGTACAGGCTATATCAAATGGACAGTTTCTAAAGTATGTCACCTCTGGTCAATTGCAGGTGGCATTCTACCAGGAAAATATTTGTATGAGATCAATTGTGACAGAGACGCTATAAATATGTGCAACATTTCTCTATAAGAAACTAAATATTAACTACTTTTCTTGTTCTGATTTTTTTATAAGAAAAGAGCAGCTAATTTTTAATTTGTTTTATGCTGAACACATTTTTAACAAATGGATTGGCAGTTTTTTTTTAATTTGAATTTTAAATTACAAAGTTTATATACACACCTTATGCACTAACTTGATAGAATAACACTTAGAGCAACCATTGAACTGTATAACAAGGTGCAATACATTAACTTATATGTTGTATTTAAAATAATAAATACTTCAAGAATTTTTATGGCAAAGAAAGGGAAATTCTCAAATAACTTGTAATATTATAGATTAGCTGAGAGCTAGGTCAGAAACTGCATATTTTCACTTCAGAGTTCTGTTTATTCTCACAGGATTATATTACTGTATATATCTTTTGTGCCTTGTTTTGGTGTGCTGTTTTATTGTATCTAATATTTCTTAAGTCCTTATTTCTTGTTCTCTCATTAGGTACTCTGAGAAGGAGGTCAGAGACAAGGTAAACATGTTCCGGAAAATGCTAATGGCAAAGGAGGGCGTTTCAGAGTCAACAGCTGTAGACAGAGATGAACATGGTCGACCAATGTGAGTTGAATTTTTACTAATAGTGATAACTCACCATTTGCTAATTTTTTTGTTTCAAAGTGAAGTGGGATTTTTTTTCCAGTCAACTCAATATTTAAAAGCCCTGTTATTGATCCATTTTTGTCTGCTCTTATTTGTTTATTTCTTTAATCCCGTTTATTCATCAATACAACAAATCAAAAGATTGAAAAAAAGTGATATTTAATCACAAAAAATAGGTTATCATCATTCTTTAAATGTGAAAGCAATGCAAAAACAAATTAAATGCTTTCTCTCTCTCTCTTTCTCTCTCTCTCTCTAAATATATATATATACAGTCGAACCCACTTACCTCGAGCTCGGTTAGCTCGACCACCCTATTATGTTGACGTTTTTTATTGGAACCGCCAAATTCTCTCTTTGTCTTAGCATTTTTTCATCGGCTAGTTCAATTTTTCTAAGTCGCCGAAACCTAGTACCTCGAGCACAAAAGAGGACCAAATTTGCAACTTTACTTGCTTAGCTCGATTTTCGTTGGTTGGCCTAGGAATGCACTCTGTCATTTTTAGTTCAAAACAGTGTTGACATCTCGCTTTTCTTCGAGACTTCCGGCTATTGTGTGATTCTACGAGATTTCAAAGAACTTTACCGGATGTTTTGCGTGTGTGAAATATAATTCGTAGATAGCTTTCATACTCACATGCTTTCAGATATAGCTTTCATCTACCTCACCACTGCATATTATCAGTAGATATAGCTTTCATCTACCTCACCACTGCATATTATCAGTAGATATAGCTTTCATCTACCTCACCACTGCATATTATCAGTAGATATAGCTTTCATCTACCTCACCACTGCATATTATCAGTAGATATAGCTTTCATCTACCTCACCACTGCATATTATCAGTAGATATAGCTTTCATCTACCTCACCACTGCATATTATCAGTAGATATAGCTTTCATCTACCTCACCACTGCATATTATCAGTAGATATAGCTTTCATCTACCTCACCACTGCATATTATCAGTAGATATAGCTTTCATCTACCTCACCACTGCATATTATCAGTAGATATAGCTTTCATCTACCTCACCACTGCATATTATCAGTAGATATAGCTTTCATCTACCTCACCACTGCATATTATCAGTAGATATAGCTTTCATCTACCTCACCACTGCATATTATCAGTAGATATAGATGGCTTAGTTCAATTTTCTATCAAAAACTTAGGCTCTCCTGGAAGCTTGTGTTAAGGTTGTTGCTTTGTTTGTGTGATAGTTACCCTAACAAATGTTCATGGAATTTATGACGTTGAATCAATGCCATCAAACAAATGGATTGTTCTGTAACTTATCTTTGTCTGTATAATAGAAAAAAAAATTGCTTTTTTAATTTCTAAATTTATTTGATTATAAAGCTGAGTTTTCACTATACATGTCTGGTGTTTTAAAATAGTATTGTTTTGAACCTGTTTTTCTTTTCTTGTATTAAAATTATGGCCTGCTTTTTTGGCTTCCTTCTCAGGCAGATTATTCAGAGGTATTTTATTTCTAAAATTGAAGTTCTAATATTAATTTGATATGCTTTCTAGCAAAGACACCTTCACTTCCCTCAAAAAAAGCTTTCTGGGGCTGTTATTGAGAAAGAAAAGTAAGGATTTTATCAGGAAATGCTTACTTTGCCAGGTTCAAAAATATTTTTTTAAAGTTTTATACTGTCTGCCAAAAAGGCATTTAACAGAAATGTCCTTTTTAATTTTTCTGTTTCTGTCGTTTTTTAGTCCCACTAAATGTATTTTGTTCAACTATATTTTTACTGCTCATGGCTTGCAAGTACTCTCCCATTTTTTAATATATGGTTTCAATCTGATTAGCTGGCACAAGTTCTGGTTCAAATTTGGTTTCTGACACCAACTCCCTAGTTAACCCTATTAGGGGGCACAATGCTCAAGAGATTAAGTAACACAAATATCCTTGTGAAAACATGATGAAATAGCACAAGATTTAGTGGCAATCTGATTAGATAACAGTGCTGTGGCTTTGGGGGGGCAGAATGCTTTTTGATTGTTGATTAAGTCACTACATTTTTTAAACGTATGACCTTAACCTCTCCATATGGACCTTTGATGAGCTAATAAGGCGATGACAATCTCTGGTATCAAGCTGATTGGGCAGCACAATCTCTGGTATCAAGCTGATTGGGCAGCACAATCTCTGGTATCAACTGATTGGGCAGCACTATCTCTGGTATCAAGCTGATTTGGCAGCACAATCTCTGGTATCAACTGATTGGGCAGCACTATCTCTGGTATTAAGCTGATTGGGCAATACGATCTCTGGTATCAACTGATTGGGCAGCACACTCTCTGGTATCAAGCTGATTGGGCAGCACAATCTCTGGTATCAAGCTGATTGGGCAGCACAATCTCTGGTATCAACTGATTGGGCAGCACTATCTCTGGTATCAAGCTGATTTGGCAGCACAATCTCTGGTATCAACTGATTGGGCAGCACTATCTCTGGTATTAAGCTGATTGGGCAATACGATCTCTGGTATCAACTGATTGGGCAGCACCATCTCTGGTATCAAGCTGATTGGGAAGCACAATCTCAGGTATCAACCTGATAGGCTCGTGGTAGTTACAAAATAAATTCAGCCATTAGAAGTTGATAGTTTCGGCCATAACTTGACATATGTCTTCCATTACCCATGCATAGAAAAAAGAACAAAAACAAATGTCCCCGAGTTGACACATCGCCACATGTGCATAAACTGGTTTTGTGTATTATAGCCTGTTATTATCATCAGGTTGATCAGTATCTTCATTGCGCCACAATCTCAGTTTTGGCCCCTTAATGCTAAACATTCTTGTGTTTCCATCACCTCGACCACGGATGAAATAAAAGTATAGCAGGAAACATCCGAATCACTTCCGCAGTTTCCCGCAGTAATGGATTCTGTTAAGAAACATTTCAAGTGACCAGTCCTGGATGTTTGTCTTCTTGTTATTCGGGATTATCTCCGGGCAGTCCCTGTCGTGTTTGCCGCCGCGTGCCATTCTGGCGGCTCTATTGACTCGGAGACCCCGTGTTCATTGGCTCTCTGTATGAGATGGCCGTTGTAGCCATTTCCTTTGATCAAATAAGGCGGGGGAGCCATTACGTTTGTCAGGGATTCCTGGTCCGGGGCTATGTGGCCGGAACATTTTCTAAGTAGACGACCTACCATCGTATTTTGTTCACTGACACACACACACACCTTGTCGGAGTAAGCAGTGCCTACCCGCTTATATCTAACCAAAAGTCTGTGGATGTTACAAGACGTTTGTTACCTCAATCCATTTTTTGCGGGGTGGGGTTGGGATGGATCTTGGGTGTCAATTCAGTTAAATTAAATTCACTACTCCTTACTCCCCACCCCGCCAATTTTAACGGTCCTAACAACAAACTAGACTAGTTCCTATCCCCCACTCCAATTATTCCCACGACAAAAATGTGTTATAAAAATTAGTAAATGACTACAATTGATATAAAACTGACACCTATAGAGCTGAATTGAAAGAACTTTTCAAGAACACCAATATAATCTTCGCATTATGTCATACGTGTAACGGATGGAAACATAACATCTTTGTGGCGTTATACACGAACTTGAAAATAAAGCCTTTAAGACGGTAATACCAACTTTAAGTCTATGTTGAAATAAAAGCTTTCGAAATATGTTGAATAATATTTTTTTCTAGCGAAGATTTTCTCCCCCCCCCAATTCCATCAATGATGTTTCCATGTTTTTTTAAAAATACTTTTTGTGGAGGAGGGGCGTACATACATTACCAGTTACGTTTGAATGAGATTTATCACTGTTGATAGGTCCGCTTGTGTTGTTAAAAATGACCATGCGCCAATCGTTACCTTTCTGTACTAGTCTGAAGTGAGGCACTATTCTACACCAATGTCGGCTTTCACGTGAGATATACGAGTAGCGAACAGATTTGATTTAAATGGCCGTCTTAAAAAATGTCGGCTGATAAATTGGTCCGAGATCATGTTTCAGTTTTGGGGGTTGCTGTATCCGGCGGTAATCCCGGGGCTGGAAGGTTAAAAGCTTTCATCCTTGCTTCTGTGTAAGTATCTTACAAGTTTGGGCCGCACGCTTGATGGTGGATGGGGACGGGGTCATGCTAATGGCACGGTGTCCGAAATCTAATTTCAAGCTGGGGGAAGAGTAACAAAGGTCAGCTTTGTATGCCAATTTCGGGGCGCGAATGCCTCGCCACTCTAATGTAGTGTTGGATTTTTAAAGCCAATTATTTATTTGCTGCTTGGTGATGTATTCATTATAACCGTTTTGCTGATAAAGTATGAATAAATTAGGGATATCAAGGCTTTACTTTAACAGTTATTAAAATGGGAGTGAAAGTGCGCGTTGTGACAGTTTGTTAAAGTAGCGCTAATGTTAAATTATTGGAATGCTCACACATCCAACTGATGACAGGTGTTTAATAAACACTTAAATTGGATGCATCTGTTTGGTAAACTTATCGGTATATGATGATGGGATGGTGCATAGCCCGGACACCAGCAGAGTTGATAGGAGTCAGTCCCAACTAGTTTTCTGTGTAATAATCCGGAGTATCGTTATATGGTCTTCCCCGGGGTTTGGGTGTTTGTCAACTAAATAAGACTAATGTCTTAAAGGTCTTGTCAAAGTGGTGACCTGTGATGTGGAAGGTTCTTAACCCTATTAGGAGGTGTCCGTCATCACTGTTGGGTAACACCTCAAAGGTCTTATCACAATGGTGACCAGTCCAGTGGTAGGCTCTTAAAGCTATTTGTAGGTGTTGGGTAACACCTTGAAAGGTCTTGTCACAACAGTGATTTGGTGACCAGTCTTATTGGTAGGCTCTTAAAAGTATTGGGAGGTGTGAGTCATCACTTTTGGGTAACACTTCAAAGGTCTTGTCACAATGGTGACTTGGTGACCAGTCTCATGGTAGGCTCTTAAACGTATTGGGAGGTGTGAGTCATCACTGTTTGGTAAAAGGTGTTGCAGACTTAGGTACGAGACTGGGGTATGGGTCAGTGCACGAGCTGACTTAAAAAGCGTTTTTTCCGCTATCGAGAAATTACCTTTTGACTTTTGAGATTTACTTATGCGTCAATAGAGACCTCGCTTCTATATACTTGCTCCGAATAGGTCGCTACTAATGCAAAGAACGAGCCTTCACTTGAACAGTGTTGGGTCATATACTGTACAAGTGACTAGAAGGTCTGCGTTATCATAGAGGGACTTGAATCATATCAATGTCTTCGGGTACCAACATTTGCTTGAAATGTATGTAGGTAGTTGGTAAATGTTTAACAAGTAAACAGGTCAAAACTTGAATAAGTTTTAATCATAGCTCACTTTGATTTTTTTATGAACTTTTTAAAAATTATGGCAATTAATATTTATTAATTTTGGTGACCATTGTAATTTGTTTCACCGACGGTAGTTTGATGTGGTAACATATATTTATATCGGGAAAACAGTTGTAAGCGCACTGAGGACATATTCTTCGTTTGAGCATTTTATTCGGATAACAGCCCTTTTAAAAAAATGTGAAAATGCGTGCTTCTGCTACGCATTTATGGTCTCAGTAGTACTAGAAGCAAAATTGAAATATATATTTGTAAATGTTAAAAATATTATCTTTTCCGCGTGCGCGGTCGTATTTTCAGCTCAAGTGATCTTTAAATGCTTTATCAATGCAATATTATTCTTAAGAAAGTTATAGTTTTGTTAACACTTGTTTCAAAAATAATAGTATTTATAAGCTGAAATGGTTGACTGTTGAGTGTCTGCACCGGTGACCCGTCAAAACGGCCCCGACATAACGGCCCCAGACAAGTCGTTAACATTTTTCAACAAAAGCTTTAATTTTATTTTTCATTTTAAGCTTTTGTCATCTTTTTCACCCTTAAATAAAGTGGTTAAAATTGTAAAATTATATCTTGTGATGTTATTATATTGTTTCTTGTCAGCAAACAGCCGCGATTGTTACCATTTCGCTTAAAGGCTATTAAATTCACTATTGTGATGTTATTATTATTGTTTATTATTAGCAAAACCTGACACTGAATAGGTGAGTAAAAATACGAATTTAATATTTGATTGGACATTTTACTTTTAGTCCATCTATTAGTCCGGGGCCGTTTTGTCAGTGACTGCACCTGTAGTCAGTCTGCACTCATGCCGTTGTAAGCTTCCCTTGGGGCTCAGGGCTACTTACGTTTCTTCCTTATCTATTCGATACCCATCAGAATTTGTGTGCGGAAAAACTTAGCAACAAAACCTACTTTACATATGCTTCAACAAAAACTGACAGACAATCATGCACTATGCTAAAACCAAGCGACCATTTCCTAATCTATTGGCTGCACTATTCTCACCACCAAGTGTTAGTTCTGTGCCGTTACTGATATCTACGCCCAGGCAACCTAAAGTTATCGCCTAGCCGTGCCCTCGCTGTACGAATCATATTCGATTGGCTAGTGATCCCGATCAGAGGGCTTAACATTGAGCTAATCAACACCGCTGAGCTAAGCTGCTCATTATAAGGACGTGTTAAGGATGGGATGGCATGAGAACATTTAAAGGAGTTTGTGAATTTGATTTTTTTTTCAAAAGTTCACAGATTTTATACTTGAAATATCTATTTATATCCTGTCTTCGGGACCAGATAGAAATGTGTGCCGTAGGGCACTTTTTTCTTAACAGTGTGGGGGACGGGTGGGGGGAATCTGTAACACGAATTTTAGTTTTCTTCAATGTAGAGAATTAGAACAATATGATGAAAATTTGTTTTGTTTAGTCTTTAAGGTGAACGACCAAGTCTCCTAACGATCGAAGGTCTGTGGATGGGCGGGTTTTCTCGTTTGTTTGTAAAGTCATCTGTCAGAATGGAAGTTGTCAGGAGCCAACCGATAACTACTGGATAATTTTCATCTCAGCTTTTTTGTTTTGTTTTCTTGGTTCGCAGCTGAGCAATCTCAGCAATCTTATAGCTGATCTGACTGTTAAAGTCGGTCGATGTTCCCTAAGATACCTGATCGACGCCGCGCAACAATTTAGAATTCTCGCACAGAATTTATAATTTTGATAAGGATAATACAATGTCTGTGTTAGTGGGGTGTACATTTTTGCACAAAAAGTGGATGTGTGCAGCAATTTTGTACACGGACCAACAAACCTTAGATGGAACATTGCAGGTGGTGTTTTGAATCCAGCCATTTTATAGAAGGTCTAGGTGAAAGTTTATAATAGCTTATACATTCCAATCTTACTAGATTGCTTGACTGTTGGGTTGGAGCTGATCATAGTAAGGTGTGTTTGTCCGCTGGTATGTGTTAACGTGGTTCTTACACACCGAGAGCTGGTCAAATGAGCTGATCATAGTAAGGTGTGTTGGTCCGCTGGTATGTGTTAACGTGGTTCTTACACACCGAGAGCTGGTCAAATGAGCTGATCATAGTAAGGTGTGTTGGTCCGCTGGTATGTGTTAACGTGGTTCTTACACACCGAGAGCTGGTCAAATGAGCTGATCATAGTAAGGTGTGTTGGTCCGCTGGTATGTGTTAACGTGGTTCTTACACACCGAGAGCTGGTCAAATGAGCTGATCATAGTAAGGTGTGTTGGTCCGCTGGTATGTGTTAACGTGGTTCTTACACACCGAGAGCTGGTCAAATGAGCTGATCATAGTAAGGTGTGTTGGTCCGCTGGTATGTGTTAACGTGGTTCTTACACACCGAGAGCTGGTCAAATGAGCTGATCATAGTAAGGTGTGTTGGTCCGCTGGTATGTGTTAACGTGGTTCTTACACACCGAGAGCTGGTCAAATGAGCTGATCATAGTAAGGTGTGTTGGTCCGCTGGTATGTGTTAACGTGGTTCTTACACACCGAGAGCTGGTCAAATGAGCTGATCATAGTAAGGTGTGTTGGTCCGCTGGTATGTGTTAACG
Organism: Ampullaceana balthica; assembly: GCA_944989445.1. Classification (NCBI taxonomy): domain Eukaryota; kingdom Metazoa; phylum Mollusca; class Gastropoda; family Lymnaeidae; genus Ampullaceana; species Ampullaceana balthica. The sequence continues at coordinate 149,482 of CALYLW010000750.1, read as the reverse complement.
TGGTTCTTACACACCGAGAGCTGGTCAAATGAGCTGATCATAGTAAGGTGTGTTGGTCCGCTGGTATGTGTTAACGTGGTTCTTACACACCGAGAGCTGGTCAAATGAGCTGATCATAGTAAGGTGTGTTGGTCCGCTGGTATGTGTTAACGTGGTTCTTACACACCGAGAGCTGGTCAAATGAGCTGATCATAGTAAGGTGTGTTGGTCCGCTGGTATGTGTTAACGTGGTTCTTACACACCGAGAGCTGGTCAAATGAGCTGATCATAGTAAGGTGTGTTGGTCCGCTGGTATGTGTTAACGTGGTTCTTACACACCGAGAGCTGGTCAAATGAGCTGATCATAGTAAGGTGTGTTGGTCCGCTGGTATGTGTTAACGTGGTTCTTACACACCGAGAGCTGGTCAAATGAGCTGATCATAGTAAGGTGTGTTGGTCCGCTGGTATGTGTTAACGTGGTTCTTACACACCGAGAGCTGGTCAAATGAGCTGATCATAGTAAGGTGTGTTGGTCCGCTGGTATGTGTTAACGTGGTTCTTACACACCGAGAGCTGGTCAAATGAGCTGATCATAGTAAGGTGTGTTGGTCCGCTGGTATGTGTTAACGTGGTTCTTACACACCGAGAGCTGGTCAAATGAGCTGATCATAGTAAGGTGTGTTGGTCCGCTGGGTATGTGTTAACGTGGTTCTTACACACTGAGAGCTGATGAAATGAAACTTTTGTTGCTCCCAAACGACAGACATCGTCCCACACATGATGGTGGTGGTAATCAAAAAAATAGTGTGTCGTATTGGCCCTCTCTACTGGTGCGAACTTATGGTCAGAGCATGCCATTGTTTAGTTTTTGTCTTAAAGCTCACTTCTGGCATTGTTCTAATAGCGGATCGGACACTGCACGTTGGCTTTGTTTAACTCCTCCCTATAATATTTAATTAGTCATTAGGGATTTAGCTGTAAGTACGTGGTGATGGAGAAGCTGTAGCCATAGGACCTGAGCCGATCACAAATAAAAATTAATTGTCTGATATTTTTTAAATAATTTTCATTCATTAAAAATTAATTATTTCAGTGAGAAAATTGTGGCGATATCTCAATGGCAAAGTCAAAAGTCTCAGGTCGAAGAAGTATGAAAAGCGAAAATTGATTTTAAGATTTTCCAAGGATTGAAATTAAAAAATAATCTTTTTATACATATGGTTTTGTTTGCACGAGGGGAAAAAAAACTTTTGCTGCTGCCAGGGAAAATTAAAATTTGTTTTTTTTTCTCAGGTAGTAAGGAAAAAAACGATTTCTTCTTTTTTTTCCTTCATGCAAATAAATGGGTGTGATTTAAGATAGATTTTTTAAATATATTTTTCTATTTATTTGTTCTTTTAATGACCCGCTGTTGAAACTAGAGACCTTCACTGGCAGCTAAAAGAAAACTAATTTTCTGGACGTGAACCAACTGTTTTAGATAAAAGACTAGTAGAATATACTCTGAGAGGTCCGGAGTTATCCATAGTAGCTCTGCTCCGAGCTACCGCCAAACCACGATTTTTTTTAAATTAATTTTTTTTTACGGTAGTGGCGGATGTCGACTGCTACACAAAGTTAAATGTAATATTCAACAGAGTATCTTCGTAGCTGCAGTCGTTGTGGAGAATAAAGTTCTTGTTGTTTGACACGAAGAGAGGTTGGGGCATGGATGACTTGGTGTGGCGCCCCGCGTTGACGGATTCGCGTTAATATGCTAGTGTTTACCCTTTCCAGAATATTTAGACTTGTATAGCGAGGCCGTAATAAACGCCGGGGATCGGGTCTCGAGTGGAATACTTAATAGATGTCAGCAGATTAATATCATAATTGGCCTCTGTTACATGGCCGTGTGCCACTTGCCCAGAGGCAATAGCATTAATATACGTGCTTAGAAAGTACTTGTTGCGTCTCTAGCTAGGCTTGTAGATGTTGTCAAGTTTTTTCTTGTTTTTGTAAACAATCTAAGGGAGCAGGGACGCTGTCATAAGCTCAATCTCAAAGTTGGATGGTTCCCGGGTGTGGTTCATCGAACAAGGGCGTGGCGTGACAGACGGGCTTCAGTTCTGGTTCTATTATACTTGTGTCTATGTTAAACTATAACACTATTGTACTTCATGGCGCTTGGAATTTCTATCTTTTCTTTATTTTCACACTCATTAGACTGAAAGTTACTAAATAAACAACCTCTAGTTTTTGTCCTCAGGAAGAATGTTTCGTATTATTTGTAAGAAAAAAGGTGTCCTACATCAGTGTTTCTCAAAGTGGTTGTCCGTGGGCTATGCCCCCTCCCCCAAAATATTAATTTAAATAATAAATAAATAAAAAATTTAAAAAGTTAATTTATGCTTTAATTTCCTTCATATTGGTGACAAGGAAATGATATTAGCTTTTGCAACATTTTCAATTTCTAAATTTTGAATATGTCTATGTTTATTACAGTTATTAAATGTCAAAGTTAAAATTCACTCATAATTTTGTGTACCGCTGGCTAAGAGAATTATATCAGATCAATTTTGAATCCGTTAACGTAATTCAATGAAATCAGATTACTACGGGGCCGCTTTGTTGTTCTTATGGCAAATGTCGCCAATCTATGATTTTCTCTACAACACCACTACCTCAAGATCCCCTCTCACCAACCCCAAAAATCCATTCCTAAATGCCCACGCGAAATGAATCGTCCGTCCCCCGCTACTGGCAGACCTTTGGCTGTGTTGTTGTTGATGCGGACATGTTGCGACAACCGTGGCCTGGCAAACTTCATCATCTAATGACGCGTGGACAATAGTGCTCCCCAGTCCCTGCACGCACCGTGGTGCTGGCCTCTCAACCTTGTTACTCCGGCACGATCTCACGCCACGACTAGCACATTGTCTTCTACATATAAGACTATTCTCCTGCAACGGACATTTTCACCTTCCAACACTTAATTCCAATCATCATCGTTCATTCTTTTCATTTCAATTCAATTTCAAACCTTTCCACTTTCGCCCAGTGCAATGGGTTTATAGTAACATGTCCTGTGTTCCGAACAGCTTTTTAAAAGTATTTTCTGTGCCTTTGTCTTCAACTTTTCTCAGAGTGCTTACTGTTCCATCACTTGTACACATTGCTTGTTGAAAGACCTTCTTTTTTTTTACCCATTCACAAATCTTGTAAAGAAAGACATTTTTTAGCCCTCCGATTGAAAACAAAACTTCTGTGTAATTTACGAGTCGTTGTTTTATTATAACTTTTAACATGTTGCATAAAGGACAAACAAAACCAACAAAACCAGATGGTTCAAAGTATAACTCAGTTTTTAAAAAAATCATCTTGTTTTCACCCTATCCGCTGACTGACATACTATAATATCATAAACAAACTTGGTCATTACAAACGCGCTTTTCTGGTTTTAAGTTATCTATAACCTTCGTAATACATATTTCCGCTATTCTATTATTAATTCGGAACGCATTTTTAAAGCGTACAGGTATTCCCGGACTATACATATACAAACAATAAATAATAATAATAATATATAATTTAAACATTTTCTTTTTATCCGCTGGCTTCCCCGCTACATTAGTTTTAGTCCCCGAAAACGCTTCATATTCGCCGCAATCATTCTGGATTTAGATACGCTCATCATTTTCAACATATCCATCACCAATCATTGGTCCAATGTCATCCAACTGATAATCTTTTGCAGATCTAAATGGGATTAGTCTATTATCAGTCGTGTCTATATCTCTATTGAACACTAACACGGGTACGAACTTCAAAATGTACAACGTCGTATTTCTGGTGGACTCCCCCACCCCCTATAACCCATGCCGACCCCCTTCATAATACAATTGTCACAAGTCGACCGAGTACAGAAGTGCCGTGTGAGTGTGAGGGAGGGGCTTCTACAGCTGCCACGTGCTAACGAGCGCGAGCAACTCCTGCCCGGTCCAGATAAATTGGGGACGGTCGTAATAAAGCCGACAGCACACGTTTTTCAAACCGACGTAAGACGCACGCATGGCTTTTGTGGTGTAGGATTTCCATTCTCTTATTGTACCTCTGTGGCTTTCAAATACTGATAGTGGGCGGGCCGACCGACCGGCCGGGGTCATATAGACTCTTTACTCTTGGAATGGACATTGGTATACGTCTCATAGATCAGTGCTTCTCAAAGCGGTGGTCCGCGGACCGGTGCCGGTCCGTGGACCATCCGATACCGGTCCGCATACGTTACCAAGAAAGGACATTTCACTACCACGTCAGTGCAGGGAAAATAGTTCACCGGTCCATGGTGCAATGGAAAATATTCCTGCCGGTCCGCAATACTAAAAAGTATGAGAAGCACTGTCATCACGACATGTGTATATACACTAATGACCGATTAGTCCCTATACTAAAAGAGTGTACACATATCTGACTGTTGGTGTGATGTGTACATATATCTATATCTAAGGTTAATTTGTCAAGTAGATACATAGCTGATATGACTGTTGGTGTGATGTACACATATCTATATCTAAAGTTAATTTGTCAAGTAGATACATAGCTGATCTGATGTTAACTATAGATATACTAACTTGTGGCTAATGAGATATGTTGAATACGTATTAAATTACTACAGTATAAGCATACATTTTTCGTTGCCAAAATGTGCTAGATGTGTTTGGTTATTTGTACGAGTGATCATCAAGAACATGTTGGCAGGAAGGCCGTGTTGTTTTTTAACCAAACTGTTGTGACGGTTCCGAGGATGCTGGGAGATGATATGACAGCTGTATGATGAAGCAGACGTAACATTTCAGATAAGCACTCATCTAGCATTGACATGGATCTCCCCCGTGGCTGTCATGCCCACTTGAAGATGTTCTCTATTTTTCTCTCTTCCCCTGTCCTTATCCACTCTCTCTTCATTATCCCGGACTCTTACATCCTCGACAAGAATCCATTAGGGAGACATGAGATAGAGAGGACGTTCAACGACTTTGGATGACAGCACTTGTGTCTTGTGTGTGTGTTTTTGTTTGTTTGTTTTGTTTTTCTATGTGTGTGTGTGTGTGTCCCAACTCAAACTGCTTAAAAAAGAAAGAAAGAATTTCCAAGAATTCAAGAATACGTTTTTTTTAAAAAGGATTTTATTTCTGTCTTTGGTTTTATCAGAATATTTCTTTTGGGTATTTATATGACATATGAATTTAAAAGGAGTCATCAATATACGTAATTCCCATTGTCTGTATGTATGGATGTAACTAGGTGGCGCTGCGAAATTTGTAATGCTGTTAGGTGGCGCTGCGATGGATTTTGTTTTATAGTGCTTCACCAAAAATAACACTTTTCGAACGTTCCGCATAAAATTGTTCAATATGAAAATAAATGAATCAAATAAAAATAAATGAAAGTTCTGTATTACGTTATTTTTTAATCTGATGTGTATTTATTTTGAATACTTCCGTCATTTTTGACGGGTGATATGCTAGTAAATAATATAATAGCCCAAGTCACCCACTCATTGGTAGTATGTGTAACGCCATGACGTCATTTTTTAGCTTATATTTTAATACAAGGTGTGCATCGGAAGACGTGCAAAAGGGTGTGCAAAATAATTATAAATTAAACACGCGCTGTAAAAAAAATATTATATTACGTCATTGTTTTAGCTTATATTTTAATTTAGGAAAAGGGAACGATGTAAAAAATAGTATTAGAGGATTTATAATTATAAAATACTTTGTGTACATTTCAGCAAGTTTAATATTTCATATTCATTAAAGAAGGATAAGTTACTTGGGCTTTTGGCCCCAAAAAAGTGGGCGCCACGGCGCCCCAGCACAACCTAGTATATATATTTATATATATATATACATATATGTATATACAGTTCGACCCGTTAAGTCGCATTTCATTATTTTGCGAAGTGGGTTAAGTCACTGTAATTACATGGCTCCCAAATTATTTGACGTAACATAGCAGTAAATAATACAAAGCATAATTTATAAACAATTACCGATTGTTCTGTAATTTTTGTAATTAAAATTATTATAAATAATATAATAGTCCAAGTCACTCACTCACTGGATGTGGAACGCTGAGGAACTATGTACAACAGTCTATAGCAGTTAAAAAATCGTGTGGTGATTAGCACTGTAAAATTTTTTTATATGATGTCAATGTTTGATCTTATATTTTAAAATACAAGGTGTGCATCGGTGGGCAAAATGATTATAAATTAAAGATGCGCTGTAAAAAAATATTATTTGACATTGTTTTAGCTCATATTTTAATTTTGGAAAAGGAAACAATGTAAAAAGAGTATTTGATGATGGTTAATTATAAAATACTTTGTGTACATTCCAGGAATTTTAATATTTCGTATTTATCAAACAAGGATAAGTTACTTGGGCTTCTGACAAAAAACAATTGTAGGGCCGTAGGCGCCCTACAACCCCTATTATAAAATACTTTGCGTACATTTCAGAAAGTTTCATATTTCATATTTATCAAAAAAGGGCAAGTTAGTTGGGCTTTTGAAAAAGGTGGGCGCCGTAGGCGCCCTAAAAAAAGTGGGCGCCACAGTGCCCCAGCACAATTTAGTAATGACATATTCAAGGATATTTCAGTTTTATGTCTCAATTTCTTTATAATAATGAAATATTTAAGGAAATTTCAGTTGTATGCCTCAGTTCCTGTATAATTATCAATATACATAATTTGCAATCTCTGTCACGCCTGTAGTGTCTGTCCGTGACGCTACTAATTTTAGAAAGCAGCGCACCAAATTACTGCACCAATGCATAAAAAGGTGTGCAAATTAAAGATGCGCTGTAAAAAATATTATATGACGTCATTGTTTTAGCTCATATTTTAATTTTGGAAAAGGGAACAATGTAAAAAGAGGATTTGATGATGGTTAATTATAAAATATTAAAAAAAAGAAACCCCTAATATAAAATACTTTGTGTACATTTCAGAAAGTTTAATATTTCGTATTTATCAAACAAGGACAAGTTGGTTGGGCTTTTGAAAAAGGTCGGCACCGAAGGCGCCCTAAAAAAAGGTGCATTTTTTCAAAATAAATAGATTTCAGCTGTAAACTTCCGTCATTTTTGACGGGTGATATGCTAGTTTTAATATATTGGATTAAAACAAGTGTACCAGGATATATTTTGATATATTTAATATGTGAGTATAAACTTAATCTAATTTTAAATAAATGTTATAGGGAAGAAAACACGTTTTTATTATTTGCATCCTTTATTATTGCTCGATAAGCTACACTGAAATCTGTACTGACGATAAATCGCAATTCACCTAAGTCACGATGACCTAAATATGGACCAGAACGACCTAAATATGGACCCGAACGACCGCTTGTTTATTAGAGGTGTTATGTTGGAATGCTTTTCTTTAGATGTATTTTGTAATCATGGGAATGCTTTTTTTTAAATGGATTTTTCCATTGGTCCTTTTTTGCCTGTTTCTATCCTATGCGTCTGCTTCTTTTGGTCTATTCCCTGTTTTTATTTTTAGTTCATGTGATTTTATAAAGTAGATATTGTTTTACTGCAGTATTCCACACTGCAATAACTATGAAACTGCAGGCATTTTCTGCTACAATTCTTTAGAAACCAAAATGAGTTACTTATAGTTTTTGATGACTATTTCTTTTATTAAAAAAGAAAAAGAATCCAGCCTGGCTCATTAAAATTATTTAGTTAAGTTTAAAATTGGATACACTATGTTGTTAAATACTTCTTAGTACTACTTGTCCCTTTGAAGAGTTTCCAGTTTTTCGCCCAATTAAATCCTAACTAGTGAGGAGTACTTGATGCTGGTATTGAACATTCCATACACATTGTTAGTGTTATTATTTAGCAAATTCCTGGACGCTTTTATCTATTTCTTGTCTTGGTTTTCCTTGTAAGGATTTTGTTTATAAACTCTTAAGAAAGGACAATTAGTTGTTATATGATCCATTCAAAAGTCTTTTATTGCACAATTTAACATGTAAATAAATTGGATCTATTGTTATTAAAATATTTCATGTACATGTATTTTAGCTAATGTTTATGCTAAATACTAGCTAATAAGTTTTTGTGTTATACATAGTAGCTATGGGATTAAAAATATATACAAAACGTCTAAAATTTTAGTGGCTTTTGCTTGCATTCCTACTAACATCAGCTTTTGAGTTGTTGGTTTCACATCATGAAATGTCACCAAATTTTAGTATTTTTGCATTTTAAGTTGGTATGATTGTAAAGTGTAAAGTAATTACAAGTAATTCCAAATTGTGGTCGTTTTTTACACAAATTTCTTAAATTTGATGCTGCCAGTCTAAATAAACTATTTCTTCTATTCAATGCCCTTAAACAATCACAATATGATAATACATAATTCTGAATTAAGTGTCTCGGACTCAAATATTGGAAATAGAGTTTTGGTTAAGTGTGCTGCCGCACCAGGTATTTCAAACATACAAATGGATTTAAAAATTCAAAAAGAAAACCATATAAAATATTTTAGGTTAATAAAATAGCACAATAATTTTTCTCAAGAAAAGTTTTACCTTGCTTCTCATTGCCACAGACCTGACAGAACTTTCTCATACTCATTTAAGCAAAGTTTGAATGAGTGATCAGCTGAGATTCTCGGTATGGCTTCAAGTAATTTTGATGTTTAACAGTAATTTTCGGCCTTAAATTTGATTTGATTTATCTAACTTCACCTCATAATACAGAAGAACTTTTTATAAAAATGGCAAATGATCTGCACCAACATCTTAAAAATCTGAGGGAAGGTCGAAATTTTCTCATTAATACTCCTAGTTTGACTGATTTTCCATCACTTTGCTGAACTTAGTTTTGAGTCAGTATTGCTCTGCAGATCAGTTAATGCAGTGTAGTCAACTTGCTTTTGAACAGGTTTCTCTGTGTGTTTTCATGTCTGCACACTAGTGGTCAAGTTGTTTTGAAGCTTTGCCCTAGCATCAGTGTACTTATATTGAAGGGTGGTGTGCCAGTGTTCCTGAGCATCTTGCATTTTTAGAAATGCCAGAGGTTAGTCTGAGAGAGCCCAGCTTTATAAAACAAGTTTCTGGAGAAGCCACTGACAAACTGCCCCTGTGTGGCAATATATATTTCAGTAAAATCATTGACAACAATGAAATCCCTTAGCTGGAAAGGAGATTTGGAAACAATCATAAATAAAAGGACACAGCATTAGTCCAAGTAGGACTTTCCAAATTATGACCTCATTTCTTAAGTGTGAAATGTATATATTGCTTGAAAATTTCAATTACCCAAGTAATAGTTATATAAGAATGAGATAAGGCATGGGTCAGATTTTTACTAAATGATACTATCAAGTAGAGAGCCTAAAAGTCTCACCATAGTCTCTGTGTTTTAGACTCCTCTTTTAAGTGAAATCTTCTTTAAGTCTGTCAATTTTAAGTACATGTATTCTTCTTCGAGGTCATTTCTTGACTTTATTTCACTTGGTTTTTCAATGAAAAAAAATCCTCATTGAATAATAAAAATATACAAATTATTTATTACATTGAACAACTAATTGTTCCAGTAATTAAAACACACATGATGGGTACATTTAAATTAATCTCTATATTATTATTTAACAATATAGGTTTAGTGAGTTAACAAATAGCTGAAGGGAGCTAAGTAACAACTCTGACAAAATACCATGGAGCATCTGAGATAATATTTGGTTATATCTTCTTAGCCTGGGGCCATTGTTAGGGCTCTGGTGGCACTGCAGAAACCTCATATTTAAAAAAAAATGATGCTTCTCATGGTATCATAGATGTTTGACTGTGTGATTACTTTGGACAAAACCTTGTCTAATGATGAGCATCTTGTTGACATTTTATGAAGATCAATACAATTTCATTTTAAAATAGTTTTTTTGCTCTTTCTCATGGTGTGGTTGGATTGCCTGTTGGAAGCGTTAATGTGCTATACATTACACAGCTTTGTACACAAATCCAACATTTCTTATTTGCTTTACGATGGCAATTTTGTTTTTGGCGGCAATGTGCTCTTTAAGCTGCGCTGCCGGTCAGATTTTTGACAGACGCCACGCAGCAGTTTAGAATTACCGAGCAGCAAATTTCGTAAAATATTGCACACAAAAATGGATGCTGTGCAACATTGCATACAATTTTTTTTTACTTTGCACATTGAACAAAGAACCTTAGAGGGAACATTGGTTGGAGCAAAGTAAAAACACTAAACAAACTGTTGAATTAAAAAAACTTTTTACAAGTTTTGGGGTCAAAATGAAAATGCGCACCCTTCCCTAAGTTTAAGTTCTTGAAAGAGAAACTAGCAAAATTTGTAATCATGTTGTATTTAGATTGTGTATGATGATGATGCGCCCATATGTATTTAAAATAAATTAGTATACTACTTAACTGAATGGCGCAGCAGTCTGTGGGGCAAGCAGGCAACAGGCTGCCAGCTCAGATGAGAGGCCAGGAAGGATCGTGCTCGAAACCCTCCTGATGGCATTCCAATCATCTCTTGTCCGACATACGAAAGCACCTTTCGTGCAACAAACAATAGGGCTTATAAGCCACCAAGGTACACAATGGGCTGCCTAAGTACAGGAATAATATGATGAGAATGGTCCTCGTCGATTACGATGGATAAACAATGACAACAACTATTTAAATATTTTTTATTTGCTTTTATCATCTGTGAATCTTAAATGTGTTGATCCTGTTCCAAGTAATGACATTCTGTAACATCTTACTACATGTATTTGAATACCACTGTTCAACTGGATTTAAGAAAAAGTATTTTGTCAGTTGTGCTTCTAAAAGATGTAGTTTTATATATATTTTTTTAGGGCTGTTATCGATTAATTTAAATTTAATCGTTAACTTTTGAAAAATTATCGATTAATTAATCGATAATTTCGATTAAAACCAAAAATAGAAATTTATGACGTCATTAAACTGAACATTTCTCACGGACATTGAAAATTTAAAATATTTTGAACTAAATTTCATGACAATGTGTTGATACTTGATTTGTGCTGAAGGTGGTACCTCAGCTATGTATTTGATCCTTTAAAAGAGAATTGTTTATGGCAGTGGACACAGTAAACGTTTTCACCATCTTTGACTTTGCCATCCGCAGTTAGCTTAAAAACAACATATTTGCTAAACTTTCTCGTTATATGTTTAAATTTAACTGCGCTGATGCTGTCAGCAGGGCCGTCTTAACGCAAAGGCCCGTTTTAACGCATAGGCCCGTTGGGCATTTGCCCGGGGGCCCACGAGCATATGGGCCCCATGGGAATTTGTTTATTTATATATATTATGTATATTCATTTTTTATTCCTGCGGGGGAAGGGCCCAACACCATTTCTTTGCCCTGGGGCCTAAAATGGTGTAAATACGGCTCTGGCTGTCAGCCATTTTATAGTTGACGTCTGCCGGTCAACATAAATTAATAAAATAAATTTTAATATTACGCGGAAGATGTTTGTACGTAAAAAATATATATAAATTAGTATTAATAATTTATTATTTATTACAAAATTTTTTTTAAATATTATAAATATTTTCTTAAATTTTAATCGAATTTTTATCGATTAAAATTATTTTAATCGGTATTTAATCGATAAAATTTTTAATGATTAATCGAGAAATTAATCTATAATTTCCGCAGCCCTAATTTTTTTTTACTTCATAGCAATTGTGAAAAGTCCATTTCTTTTCAGACTTGGAAAATGTCAATTGACAATCCAGGACATGTATCCAATCAAAGGGGAAATTTTTTGATTCTCAGAAAACTTTCAGACATGCCTGTGACTAAAAGTTCTGTGCCGTGTTGCATTTGCCGCTGCCGTAGTTGTGGTCAAAGTTCAGAGTACAGTGTAGGCGGTCAAGAAAGAAATGGTATTTCAGGAAATAGGTCTAGATCAGTCTTTGACTTATTTTATGAGCAGCTTTATTCTGAAAAGAAGGATGTGTCTCCATTATGTACTCAGTGCGGCCAGAGTTTACAGACGGTGGACATTGATGCAAAGTCTTATTTCATGGGCCAAGTTGTCACAAATAGGCCTAATTGTGCATGCAATTCAACACACAGCCATGGCCAAAATGGCAAGTGTAAATCATGTTTTACTGTGCCTTCCAAAGAAGGTTTATCTCTACCCAAATTGCTTGGCTCAGATGCTCAGTTTGTGAGACCACCAAAGCATGATAAATGGGATGATAATCTAGGCCTGCCTTTGGGATGTTTTCAAATTTATCTGTAAGTTTAGGAAATGTGAAGATTTTATTTATTGATGCCCTTTTTAATATTACTATTTATTTCATAAACTCATGTTGTTTTTTTAAATGATTCACTGAGATTCACTATTTTATTCACTGTTTGGGTGTGGTTTCCTAATATATTTTCAGTGCCAGAGAGACACATCAGTTAGCTGAGGCCAACCAGGAGAAGAATGCCCGTCTTAAGGAAGCCTTTGGCCTGACAGATTATGTCGATGGAAGCGCCTTCGATCCAGACAGGAAAGCAAAAGAAGATGCTGCCAAGGCTGCTGCTGCAGCACAGAAAAAATACAGGTAATGTTTAATTTTCTCCGTGCTAAGTGAGGGGGAAACTTTTGTGTATTCTTGCCCTGCCAAGTCCATAATGTTTTTAAAAAAATGCTGAATGAGCTTCTGCTGTAGTAGGATATTTTATGTTGGCATCTTTGCTCATCCTTTTTAAAAATGTATCAGGATGAGAAACAAAGTACATCAATCTTTTAGTAAGTTATATCAAAACAATATGCTTATTGTTAGCATGTTATGTTTTTAAGCTATTAAAAGCAACATGTTACTGTTGGCATGTTAACATTTTTATACTATTAAAATTAAAAGCAATATCCATAGAAATGTCTGGTCAACTGGTTAAATTCTTAAGGCGGTGATCTTTACTAAGGAATGAGAAAAATTGTGTTACAGACATTAGTTAATTTTTCTATAAGTCTGGTTGGGATTCTTTCAAATAAAATGTGTCAAATATAATAATGGACTATCTTATATTAGGTACCACAAACTGACGCAAAATTGCGTTTTTTCGCCCTGAAGCTAAAAATTAGCAACTTTTCACTCACATTTTTCTATAATAAAAAGAGATGTTATACAAATTAAAGTTGTACCATTGGAAAGTGTATTTTAAGCCCTTTAATTATATGTTATTTTCTTTGATGTTGACCTAATTTAAAATATTAAATTTTTCGCTGGAAAACCATCACCATAACGATTTTTGAGCAGCAGCCCAGTTATGGTTTTTTACCCTCTTCCATTCAACGCCTTTGCCGTAGCGCAAAATACATACAATTGCGTCAAAAAGTAGTGTATCGTATGCGAAATTGGACAATCTTTAGTTCCGTATAAAAAAACATTATAGAATATTATTTAAAATGTAAGAAAATGTAAAAATGCCAGAAAAAATTCATATAATTATAAGTTTTTGACATAATTGGACTTGTTGGTTAATATTTTTGAAAGGATTGTCCATTTTCTAATTGATATACGGAAAAAAAGTTTCATTTATTTTTTATTGCCAACGTCGGCAAAACGAAATAAATAAACCTATATTTTCGTTTCGAAGAACGTTTCGCCGGTGCGCGGAAATGGCCGAGTCTATAATGCTAGCGCTCCAGCACGGACAAGCAAATTGACATTTGTCGATCTCGATGGCTTATTTGGTAAGTAATATTATTAAAATAAAACATATCTATCATTTGAAATATCTTCTAATTATTTATTTATTGGCAAATGAGTAGTTTTCACTAGTTAGTTTTACGATTCATTGTACAGTAACGTTCACTTTTTAGGTTCGTAACTAACGTAAACCACCACTCCTACTTTGAAGTGAAATCTATTTTTATTCTGACTTTTGATATAAAATTGATGTATTTCCCCTGAAATATATTAGTTTTATGAGTAATAATTAATATATTTCATAGTAATAAAATGATATTATTAATCCTAAATTGTGATTTATATTGAGGGTCACGTGATCATAACTTCGGTTGCCAATGTAAACAATGATTAAGAAAAAGTTAGGGGTGTTTTTGTTTCAATTACAAATCACTTATGAAGAAATATAAGAATTTCAGCGCAAAGTTAGAATAATTTCTATAATATATAATTTATGTACTGGGAAATATGTGTTTAATTTTTTTAGATGATGGTGAACAATATGGTGCACTTGAGAGGACTTTTCTGGCCAGTGGAAAGGATAGAAGACCATCACTGCCCACTCTTGTTATTACCAACAAACTACTACTGCAACTCTATGTTTTAAAAGAAGAAAATAACAAGTCATGGGATCAGGTATCTTTAAAACTAATACTGTTGTTATTAATTATTTTAATGACTTTCTTATAATTAATATGTTTCTTCTAATATATTTTGATCTTTAGTCCTAGTAATTTTGAAAATTTAAAATTAAACTCTGATAAATTGTCATTTTCAGCTTGAAACCTGGTTCTCACTGATGAAACAAGGGGGCAGCTTTACAATTCGGAATCAAGTTGAGAAGGTTTTTGACAGTTTGAATTTAATTTCATCAGTGGACTATGTACATTTCTTGGATTAATACATGTATATCACATATATATTTCTTGGATAGAGAATTGGATTTTGATTTAATAAGTCCTACCTTATCATTTGGAAATAACAGAAAATCTGGGCTCTCCACCTAAGGTACATGTGAGGCTGGTGCTTGAAGACAGGTACCAAATAAGTTTATTATTGAGTTTTATGTTGATCTTTTGCGGAGACTTATAAATAGCTTTGCTTAATAAATGACTGTGTCTAAAGGTATGTTAAGTTAAATATTTTATTAGTAAGCTGACTATTAAGCTCATATATTCTGTATACTAATAATTAATAACATTTTTAAAAATATTGGAATTAGAAAAAAACATTTGTAATTACAGTCGAAACCGGTTAAGTCGACGGCGTTGGGGTATGAAAAATGGCATTGAGATAACCGATGATCGAGTTAAAACGAAAACCAATATGGGCGGGCAAAATATTAACATGCGCTTGAAATTTCTTTATATACCTGTTGTGCGTTAATTAGTGATGGGACGATTAATCAGAATCGTATCGGAATATAAGAAATATCAATATAATGTTAAATTATGTGATATATTATATTATGCGAAATGGAACGTCCTTGCGAGTATGAATTTATGTAAATGAATTAGTAACTCGGCTCTGACTGAGACTGAAGCTGTAGTTTTAGTTCATTTGCTCGTTCGTCCTTGAACTTTATTATTTCATGCTATTTACTACTAATACTAATGATGTAATTATAATTAAAGTCATAATGTTAGTGTAAGTTTATTACTAATAAATACCAAGGCATTTATTTGTATAAGGACCAAGGAAAACAATCAATATTCAAATAATATTGATGGTGCCCCAACGACCCAACACCGGGTTAAAGGATAGTTCAAGTTCAAAGTATATTTATAGTTGTTCGCGCATCGTTCTGCGCATGTCGAAAAAAGTCGCAAATATTGTTTCAATTTGTTAATAATTAACTACCATTACGCTAGGACTAGTGTTAACCGTAGTTACGACCGCTTAAACTCATCTTTAAAAATGTTTAGGCTTATTTATTTAAGTTTTAAGTCTTCGGAATTTAAATAATTTATTCAGCTGCAACTTCAATAAGCCCGTAATAGCTTTTTACCCCGGAATTTGTTTTTGTTGTGTTAGCGACGGTGACTTCAAATCGCTTTCTCCCTATTCCGGTATCTAAATAATATACACGTCATCACTTTTAGTCTACTTCGCCTACGGCTAAGGAATGCTTTTTTTTAAAAAATTTTAATTTGCTTAGTTGTCGAGGCACTGTACGGTCAAAGGTCACGGCTATTACTACAGCGCTCTAAGTGAACTCAAAGGGACGAGGGGACAAGTTACGGAGTTTTCTAGTTAGGGATAATGAGGGTGGTGGGGGGATGGCTAGAAGGCTTGAAAGGTCTTTGATGTTTATATAAAAGGAAGCCTCTTGCTTTGACATACCAATACAAGACCGCGAGAAGAGACACCTTCCCTCCCCTCCCCCACTGTTATACATCTACAGTGGGTTGGGGGGAAGGAACATTTTTCTTTTTAAATTGAGTCAGAGCATGCCTTGGTAAATGGCCAGTGTAGCTCAACCCCATCATTCTGGCATGTTGACGAGTGAAACATAATATGGTATTTAAATAAATTCCATCTTATTATGACTGTTTACTCCGTTTTATCAGGACTTAGTCGGTATATTAGCTTATTACCCGGAGTTAATTTTATGTTGTGTTTTGGCAGAATACCAGAGCCAACACGCGAGCGAACGTGACATCAAAATCAAAGTTTTTTCTTAATAATAATAATATTCTGGTCTATAAATATAAAAATACACGTCATCACTGTTTGTGGAGTTCGCTGGTGACTGATTTTTAAAAAATGTATTCGCTTAGTTACCGAAGCATAGTACCAGAAGTAACAGCGCTGAGCAAGCGGGCTGTGACGTCACCAGCAGACCCTGGTGAGGCAGAAAATTGGTCCCTTCCCTTGGTTATAAAAAAATCATAGCTAACATTTTCAAAAGCTGGCGATTGGTCATGGGGATCGAGCTAACCAAGTTAAGTTGCAAATTTGGCCCTCTTTTGTGCTCGAGGTATTAGGTTTCGGCGACTTAGAAAAATCGAATTAGCCGATGAAAAAATGCAAAGACAAAGAGAGAATTTGGCGGTTCCAATAAAAAACGTCGAGTTAGTGGGGTGGTCGAGCTAACCGAGCTCGAGGTAAGTGGGTTCAACTGTATTTAATTTTGATATAATACTACTTTTCTGCACTTAAGTTCATATGAACCATTGCGCATATCCAAACTCAATGTATTTTAAATGTATATAGAATGGATTAATTTGATCTTTGAATAGTTATAAGCAATGGTTAGTCTTTATTTTAATGCAATTTTTACAACTTTAGGGTTATGTGTTATTTTTTTTCAAATTTTTGAAAATGACTAAATTTTAACTTTTTGAGAACCCTTGCATTTTTCTAACCGTACATTTATTTTGATTATTGAACTTGTGGGTAAACACTATATTTCTGCTTATAGATCTTTAGTTACCCTTCATTTTGATATAATTATCTTGCATCCTGATTCATTGGCTTATTTTTTATGTTTTTTTGAAAAGTTGTTAATTTTAGGATTTTTACCTCCTTTTTTATTTTTCTCCAAAAATGATGCAAATCCATTTTCAGGTCAATAAATTTTTAGGATTAAATTATTTTGCACCCCTGAAAAAAATTGAGTTTGTTCTCCATATACTTTTGATTGAAATGAAAGTGAGTAAGTGGGTATAAGTAAAATAATTTTACAGATATTGTCTTTCAAAAACAGCCCTTTTTAGGGAAGAAAAAAAAAGAAAAAACCTGAACTTCAAATGTCCATAACTTTCTCATTTATGAAGATATATGAACAAACTTGGTGTCCTCGGTCTTAGAATTACTAGTACTTTAAAATACATCATCTAGAAAAAGCTGTGTGACCATTTTGAAATTTCAGTTTGTGGTACCTACTTATATCTCTAAGTGCTTAATGTGTAAACAATGTAGAAGACTTGATAGATGATTGAGTTTGTTGAGCAACTTTTGTTTTCTCTTGCAGCTTGGTCCAAAGTTCTGAAGAAGATGAAGGGAAAGAGGAAGCTTCAGTACCTCACAAAAAAAAGAAAAAGAGATCAAGGTATAATGTTATAATTGCTCATTCTACGTAGTTTCTAAACATTAAAATTGACTAATAATTTTACAAAGTAAACAGTCTTGACTAAATCTAAGTTTCATTTTTATAATTTAATGTTTTTTTATCATGAGAGTCCCCTAACTTTTTTCTTTAGATACAGCATTCAGACTGTGAAGTACTTCAGGACTTTAAGAAAATGCCCGTGATCATTTAGGTGTAATCTTTAAAATTAGAATGCTGACCTATAATCCTTAGCTAAGTACAGAAAATAGAGAACCTTTGATTAAAATACATGATAATTAGGTAACGATTTTCTAAAAAGCAAGCCTAGCAAATTAACCAAAAGCCTAGAGAAACAGAAGATGAAATGAGTGTCAGTAACATAAGGCCCAAAAGCCTAATTTTTCTGATGAACAAATGAGAGGAAAAAAATGAAAAAAAGGAACCTTTTCAAGTATCTCCAGAGTTTTAATGATTGCAGAATTAAATTGTTCAATTTTTAGTTAGATATGTTTTTTTAATGGTTGTTCATGCATTCACAAATGTGTAAACTGAACATCAAGCTACATAATCATGTAACATTTTGTTTCTAAAGATTTTAACCAATTTAATTTTCTTTATAATAAAGCCCTATTGTAAACCTATTATGTAATTTCTATGGCTATATTTTCTTTAATGCACATGAATCTGTAATGGCCCAAGGTGAGTTCTTTCTCAAGGATGTTATTGTTTATGTTTGTAATATTAACATGTAAACCAGATGGAAGTTGGTTCAGAGAAATGAAAATTATCTTTGATAAAATGTGATTCTCATGAAATACTCATTACCACAGCACTGCCTTCATTTTAAATAAATTGGGAAGTGGCTGTTTACCTAAACATTAGTTTAATTGAGATTAAAATTTTTCATGTGCCCCATGTTTCAAATCCATGAAAAATATTTGTTTCCTTATTTATTCTTGATCTCTTTGTTTTACTCTTAACTATAATATTTACAGTTGTTTTACTTTATCCCAACACTCCAACCTCTCATGTTTATTCATAACTAGCAGACGATGCAGCGTTGCAACGATCTCAGTAAAAAGGAATACAAATAGATAAAAAAAGGAATTACATTAAGGGTCACCGACCTATCAGTTTAACATGTGAAGTTAAAAATCTGTTCATTTCAATCAATTTCATAATAAAGATATAAATATATTTATCTATATTTATCAATATCGTGTAAAATTGAATGGGGAATACAATATTAAAAGTTATTAAAAACACATTTAGGGCCCCCAGTCCCGAGAAAATGGAAATTAGCAGTTCAGTGCCCTATAGTAATTTAATTTAGGCTCTTAAGTTTTTATATACCGAGTTTGGTCAAAATCCAGTTATTTTCTCATTATCTAACACTTAAACTAATTTTTATATAGCTAATATAATGAAAAAATACATTAAGATGTACATTTTGAAAACCTGTTCATTTAAATTCAGTTTCCTCATGGATATATTTCTCAAAATCGTTAAAAACTGAGTGGGAAATAATTTCTTAAGAGTATACAAAAAAAAAGACATTTGGGGCCCCCGGCCCTGAACAATTGGACATTATTAGAAGTGCAGTGCCATTTGTTATTTTAATATGGGCTACCAAGTTTTTATATACAAAGTTTGGTTAAGATCCAATCATTTACTCATTAGCTAACACATAAACTAATTTTATATAGCTCATATAAGCAAAAAACAACATTAAGGGCCCCAGGGCCCAATTAGTGCAAGATAGCAAGTTCAAAACACCTATTTATTTCAATCAATTTTATAGTGGATATATTTATCTATATTTCTCAAGATCTTTAATAATTGAATTGGGAATAAAATCTTAAACGTTTATGAAAAAATACATTTTGGGCCCCCAGCCCCGAATAAATGGACATTAGGAAATTAGTGCCCTATAGTATTTTAATATAGGCTATCAAGTTGTTATGTACCAAGCTTGGTCAAGATCCATTCATTTTCCAAGCAGCTAAGCCTTAAACTAATTTTTATATAGCTCATATAAGAAAAAATTCTCATTGTGGGCCCCCGGCGCCCCATGAGTGTTAAATTTTGAAAAAAAAGTAGCCTGTTTCCATCCTGGGAGCGTACTCAAAAGTTTCATGGCGATCAGATGAATGGTTTAGTCAGCTATAACAGACATGCATACATACATACTGTACATTGATTTTTATATTTATA
Organism: Ampullaceana balthica; assembly: GCA_944989445.1. NCBI lineage: Eukaryota > Metazoa > Mollusca > Gastropoda > Lymnaeidae > Ampullaceana > Ampullaceana balthica. The sequence goes on along the minus strand of CALYLW010000750.1, from coordinate 129,488 downwards.
GATTACATAAGAAAAAAAGTATTTTTGAATAAGACACATTTAAGATTTTTATGAATGTGATGTTGTACAACAGGAAGGTTAAACTTCATCTCAATTTGTTAACTGGTCGTAGTCGATATCATTTTTTAATACTAATAAAGTGTAGGACAGAAGTGACCACTTCAAGTTGTAAACCAACCAGGATTACAAAATAATGGGCTCGAGGGAAAACCAGTGATTATATTTTTTTCTTATTTTTTTTTAAAATTTATTTATATAATGTTTATACTAATATTTATTTTATTTCAATTTGAAGTGAAAGAGAAACATATGACTTTTTAATTCTAGCTATTTTATTATCTAAATTATTTTCCTGGGTATCTTTCGATACTGGAGCCCCTTAATTTATTAGGGTTGATTAATTAATGATCTTCCCACATAGCAAGATGCCATTCAATTCTGTAATTTGGGACTTAAACACAATTGAATAAGTAGTGTTGTCGAGACTTATTTAATATTGTTAGAAAGAGCGTAAAAGGGAAGAATAATATCTGGAGGTATGTTTACTTTCACCCAATGACCTCTTAGGAACACTGACCATTGTTTACATTAGAACAATGGCTGACAAATATCTATAATAAATTAGAAAATCGGATTGAAGAGATCGGGATAAGCTAATAAAAATAATGTAGAGAGAATAAAACTGTATATAAGCTGTATTTAACTGTATTTATTCCTTTAAATATTTGATTTAAAATTAGTTGTTTTGCCATTCAACATGCAATGATAAGTTTTGATACAAGTAGTAATAAAAATATAGCTTGCTTTTGTCATTCATTTAGTGAAACAGGGCTCAGCTTGGCGAGTATTAGGCAACATTACACTTCTAAAAACATTACACTGATTACTTGTAATAACATTCTAATTGGACTTCATAACAATGAATCACGTTAATGCGAGGTTTTACTATATTTTACATTTTTCTGACAAATATTAAATAGAATGTATTAATTAAGATACTTTCTAACCTTTATCATAATTTATAATGATAATGTGGAACTCAAAATTTTATCAAGATTTCTTCAAGCAGGATAGTTATCTCTAAACATTTCAGCTGCTTTAAGTTTTAATTTTTTAATTTTATTTTTAAACCAAAAGATCAACAAAGCTACAATATAAACCATTCTACCACCTTAATATAATTTAGGGTAATAAAAATGACCAATCTCAAGCATTTACTCATGAAAGTGAGGTACCTTCATTGACTGTTAACCTGTTTTAGGTAAGTATGTTTCTTTGCTTTAAAATAACAGAGCAACATGAAATTAATTTTAAAAATTATTTCTGTCTTTAGGCATGACAGCACTTCACCAGATCGTAGCAAGGAGAAGCGAAAAAAGAGCAGAAAGCACAGCAAAAGAGATCGGTAGGTGGCGGGCGTGCATGTTGTTAGCCTTAAGCTTTCTGTACATAGTGTCTTCATTTGAGTCTACCTTAGGCTACACTTCATATACATTTTGCCCTGCCCCCCTCCAATTGATTTGTGTTCAGTTTGATTAGTTTTTGTTTATCATATTTTATTTTAATGTATCATGTTTGAATTATGTTGTTCAATGGACATTATTTTAGAGTGAACTATGGCTGATCATTATTTATTGTATGACCAATTCATGCTATGTTTTGGCGTTAACTGCTTATAAACTGAAATAAACTGTATAATTCATTGTGCTAAGTGTTTTTGCGTGTTTATTTTAAAATAATTTTTTATTAAAACACCATGAGAGTTTAAAAAGTGGAAACACATTGCTTCCAATTTATTATATTAATATTTTAAAAGACTAAAGTTATTTCTTCTCTTTATATTATTGTAGTCAAAATGAGAACATTATATAAAATTAATTTAATAAAATTCTAAAATAAATTTGGTAGCAAACTTGTGAAAAAGATATAAATCTTAGTTAATTTATTAGATCTATCTAAAATAATTAATTAATTAAAATTAGATTTTTTGAAATACCTATATAATCTTAACTAAGGTTGACATTCCTCACTACTCCATATAACAAGAAAGTAAAAAAAGATGTATTTAGCTAGGTGGCCACCTATTTTATTTTTTAAAGATTAAAATACTTAAATAACTTTTAAAATAAGCATTTTGGTGTCAGTAACAATTTTAATATATGTATTTATAGTTGATCTAGACTTTAAGTTCACAAATTTTTGTTGATTATTCATCTTGCTTATTCTTTTGTTTCTAAGTAAGGGTTTCACGTCTTATAATTTTTTTTATATTAATCTTTACTTTTCATGGTCTCCATCTGCTACAGTATTATTTATTTGTTAAAAATTGAATCACTTGCAGCAACTAAAGCCTCCATTTTTTTATAGACTGCTTTCCACCTGACCAATGGGCATGTTTTTATTTCTCAAAGTTTTAATTTTAAAATTACTGCAATAATTGTTTAAAGTAGTTGGAAATGGAAATAATATCTTTTTTTATCGATGTATTCAGTGAGGCACAGACGTAACCAATTTATGTATTTCCGAAGGTCTTGTAGCATTAAATTTAAAGAGGACATGTTTCATGTATCTTTTCTAAAATTAATTATATATTTTAGTTCATAAAATAGTTTTTAACAAATTAAATAATCCTGAGTAAATTTTAGAGTTAAATAAAAACTATTGGAACACATTTTATTTTTAATTGAAGGGCTTTCTTTAATTTGTTAGCTGCCTTAAAATTAGGGGTCTACCGATATGCATTTTTGATATTGATATATTTTTTTTTGCCGATATGAGTTAGGACAAAAACCAGTGGTCATATTTGATGATTTCATTCTTAAATTTATGACTCGTAATTATTTATATTTTATATGTTAGGCTACTTGTTTAATTAAGCAAACATAAATTAAGAAACAAATCGTACTTCATTTGATTCATAAGTGTGTGTCGATTACGGTCTTCCGTATTTCGTATTCATTCCTCTACGTCACTTCGCTGCCTGTTTCTTTCTTTTCCTTGTAAACAATGCAGGAATATGGATCGAAGATTTTTTTAGATAAAATAAGTTAATACCGTAATAATTGGGATAAAATAACACATCAAGACATTTTTGTATTAATAATAACAAAAACAATCTTAAATATAGATTTAGATTAATTTATTATTTTTACAAACTACTTTCACTCAAACAATATCATAGCACATGGCACGCTGTATCATTGCTGTACATATTAATACTAGGACACTTTTGGTTCTTTCCATATCGGGATCGATATATTAATTTGTTGAGATATTTTTAAATCTAAAGGATACTTTTTTTTCTGATTATTTTTTTCTTTATGTGGTCAAAATGTCACTTATGAAATATCGTTGACGTCAATTTTGGGACCTATTCATGCTACCCATACCTCTATTGCTGATATCCTGATATCGGTAGACCCCTACTTGCTATGATTCATTGATAAATTGCATTACATTTAACATCAACCTTCATGTTATTATTGTATGGTGTTTAAAGACAAAAGTGACACATGGAACTAAAATACATTTACTGTAGCCTACTGTATTCCCATAACCAAGACACTAGCCTATAATTGAGCTATCATCCCTCTGCACCATTCTTTTTGAAATTTAATTTCTGTATTCTATAATTTTATGAAAGTCAATCCTACAATTTCTTGCATTAAATTGTTACACATAAAACATAATGTTTTATAGAGCAATTTCTCTTATTCAGCATTTTCCTTTATGAAGCCAAATACAAATCAGTTTGTATTACATTACTGAGACACACTCTTTTGTCAATAGTGTCCACAGATCTTTCTTTATGTTCTAAAATAGAAGCCATTAACAAGCTTTTGAAGAAATGTGAGCCATTGACATTGATTTTCAAACTTAGTTCCTCTGTAATGATCAATAAAAATGGGCAACTGCGTCCATTACAATAACTTATTATACTCTATTTTATTGGGGAAAAAAGCCACTAAATAAATGTTTTTACCTATATATTCATTCATTAAAAAGTAGAGACTTTGCAATTCATTGTAAACCTATCCCAACACAAAAGTCCATGAAAAAATCGCTGCAGTTGACATTTAAAGAAAATTAAATAAACTGCATAAAGAGGAATTTATCAAGCATATTTCATTCTAATTATTTTTTTTTAAATTGATAATTTTCCTTGGGAGATGTTTATGTATATATTTGAGAGATATTTATGTATATATCTAAAAGCCTGGCTCTATTTGGAAGTCAGGCTTAGCTAAAAAGAGGCACTTGTCTTAAATGTAGATCAAATTCTTTTCATCAATCAGAGACTTTTGCTCTCAACTTTTATTCAAATTTGCTCACTCTCACACTATCCAACTAAAACATTTGCTCCAATGCACTTTTAAGTGCAAACTTTCTCAATCACAAAAGGTAGTATAAAATCATCACAAACATTAGAATATTGATATCTTTGCTGGTAATGCAACTTTTCTGGTGGAATGCATTGAATCCTTTTGTTCTCTTTTCTTTTTTTTTCCCTTACAGCCCTCAGTAAGCGGAACATATGTATGTGTTTTTTTTTATTTTGTCTGCTTAACACACTTGGTATGTTGTCTAATAAAAAATATAAAAAACATACTCTCAACTATTAGTTAGTGAGATTGCATAATCATCTTTTAGCCTTTAAAATAATATCCAACCAGTTTTAAAAGTAACTCCTACCTTGGAATAATTAGGGAGATACTTTCAGATGGCTAAAGTTAGATGTGCTTTATGTATTATGGCCATAAATTTTCATGTTGAATTAATAAATTTTAAAGAAGTTTAATTTTTAAATTAATTTTCCATCCATATGATTGTTATTTTTCCACCATTATGTTTTGATTTTCATGCAGTTAAGATTCATAAGTTTGTTAATTTTTAAAAAGCATGAGTAATTCCCTTCTTCCTAAATTTGGTTGTGTAAATTTTAAAGTTTAAAATTAACTTTTAGTTCATCCTTCAAAATAAAATTGGAACATAAAAAATAAATTTGGGTAACAACTCTGAAGCATGCAAATTAGTTTGGTTCTGTTTGACATTTAAATAACTGGCAAATAAAGTATTCCTGTTAATCCAGTTAAATAAGCTTTAAAATATAAAATTCTGTCAGAAGAACACAATGCAAGATATTTCTTGGTTTTTATATCAAAAGTGGAATTAAACAATGTTTTGATGTTGTGTTTGAAAATGATTATTATATTGAGAAAAAAAAATATTGCAAATATGAATATATTTTTATTACCATTTTTAGGTAATCCATTTAAATTAGTATTTGTAAATAAATTTTGATGTAAAATAAAAAGTAAAAATTTGAGTTTTTTCTCATTATTTTATATTCTAATTGAACTACGTCCTTTGTCTTGAGATAGTTTGTGTTTATAATTTGTGTGGCATATAATTAAGAACTGCAGCAATTTTTGAAGGAGGAATTGCTTAAATAAAATAAATTAATACTATTTTTAAAAAACAGCAAATCATCATCCTCACAAAAAATATCTAAATAAATTTTGATTAACATAAATGCTTAATTTCAAAACTGACACCTGAAGTCAGAAAACAGTAACGCACAAAATAAAATTGGGTAAACAAGTGTTTATTTTTCAAGTTTGTTTTCATGTTCAGCACATTTTATTTATAACAACATGATATTTATTTATTATTTTTAAAATTGGGCAGGATTTTTAATTGGTAATCTTTCATACCTTGATTATTTTGGCACTCTTCGCAAAAGTTAATCTTGGAATCCTCATAAGCTTGTGCCAGAGAGAAGTTTGGATTCACAACCCAAGCTATTCATTGTCCCTACTCAGAAACTTTCTATTATATTGCTGTAATACCATAATTAAATTTACAATTTTGGAAAGTAATTTTTAAAAATAATTTTATATTACAGAAAAGTTGCATATTTTGCTTAACTTGATTTATAAACATGGTCTAATTTCTACTTTAGCTGAAGTAGATTTTTTTTCTGGTATTGTATTTTACAGACTGTTTTTTTTTCTTATAAACTGACATGATTTTTTCATTATTTAATGTGGTTCAAATTAATTATGCTCTCATTTCTTTCTTTTTATTCGCAGTTTTCATTTTACTTCCAAAACTACAAATAATAGTTAAAATGTATTTCAATATCTATATTGTACAAGGGGAATGAACAGCTACTCTAAATTTAAATGTTGTATCTCCTGGTCTTCACCCTTTGTATACTCATGACCTTTCATTTCATTTTTAAGTTACTATTGTTTGATGTGTTTTTTTCTTGGGGTTTATTTGTTGACAGATAATCTCCACTTGGTACCAGGTAATCCACTAGTTATGAAACTGTTCCTACATTATTCACTTGCCACTCAAATTAATAAGAAGCAGGTAGAGGGGGACCTACATGGATTGGGAGGGAGAAAATAGATTCAATTCCTTGTCATTGCACTATATTTATATGTTTTTCTGAGATTGAATTTAAAGTTTTAAAATATTTGTTAATAGTTCTTTTAAAAATGCAATCAAACAAACATAGCCTTCAATTGTACCCTTAAATTATTATTAGTTAAACATTTTCAATTCTATGTTTCTATTATATTGATGGCAATATATTAACATTACATTGAGCACCATTGTTTTCAGCATCAAAGGGTTTCAGTAATTAGTTTATGGAAGATTTTATCATACTGCCTTTGCTCAGCCTGCTAAGTAAGAATTGTTTATGAAAACCCATTTTAATTCAGTTAAAAATATACTCTTTCCCAAAAGTTAACTAATTCAAGTATATTTAATGTGTGTGCCAGAGCCCTCATTTTATATGTATTTATAACATTACTGTGCCTTTGAATTTAATAAAAATTTTAGGTATCTTATCCCTTATTTTTCATCAATAAATTTCCAAGCATTTCTGCTTTATTCTTTGTCTTCCTGTAAAGTCTAGTTTAGGATTAGGCAAAGTGATTTCCCTTAAAGCTTGGGTTGCACATTCTAATTGCATGTATGAATCAAGAAAGCAATCAATTTATTTTAGCATCAAAAAGCATTTATCAATATTTTGTGTTGAGGGAAAAAGAGGATGTGAACATTTTAAAACAATTAAAAACAGTAAAGAACTCTACTCAATATGATTAAAAAATCACATTATTTATCATAATTTATAAATATGATAAGTTATCAAATTCCTAAAGACTTTGGGTAACAAAAACTTATCTTATTCCTTACCCAATGATTCAAATGATATAAAAAAAATCTATTTATTCCAAAATATCCACTTTATCTCTTTCCTCCCAGATTAAAGTGAGATTGTTTGGCTTTTCTACTGCTTTTGAATAATTAACCATGTAATTATGCTTCATTTAACTATTCACACTGTAGTTCACTTATTTAGATGACACCATTTTGTTATACAAGAACAATGCATGCATAGTAGTGCTTTTTTTTTGTGGCTTTGTAAACAAAATGAATTAATCTATCTAATCCCTATCTATAAATTATACACATTTCATTTTTACATCTGATTGATCTAAGCAGCTTTTTTTTTCCATAAGTGCCTCTTAAATTAAAAATATATGTTTGAAACTAATTTTTTATACTTCCCTTAATGCACAACACAATTAGCACTTTTAATATGACCAAGAAAATATATGGGTGTATAAACTGCAGAATAATTTGTTGTGGTAATTTGTATTTAGCATTTCAGAAGAAATTAGCTAACGAATTTAAATAAAATCATAAACTTGACAATATATTTGAAGGAAAACATAAGAGTTGCCGAAAGCAAAGCTGGAGTTCTGTGCTCTTGGAACTTGCTCTTGTTTCCACTGTTTAATTTGTTTAGAAATCTGATGATTCCTTCAAAAATACTTTGTGTTTTTGTTGTGATTTTTAATTTCTCAAAAGATGTTTTAATATATAAAATAAGTGTGAGTACCTTACAATATATAAACATTAATAGAATTAAATAAGTGTGTGTAACTTCAGTATACATTATTAATCTTCACTTTAAAATATTACAATACACCTAAGGATCTTTAATAAATTTATACTAACTAGTATATTATTGGTTAATATTTAACTAAAATATTTAAAATTGTAACAGACGAAAAATGCTTTGGAAATATTAAGTATATATGTCACTGCTGTATTAAACTACATGTATGTGGGTTTTCTGGAAAAAACAGAATTTTTTATATGGCTAGTTTCCTTTTTGTTTTATTCATTGGAGGTCTTTAACTAATCCATTATTTTTTTTAGTAGCCTGATTTTTCACCCTTAAATGCCTGCAGGACATGTGTATATTCTAATCTTTAAATAACCAACAAATAACATCAGTGCTTATTGTCCAACAAGTCTTAACTTTGAATCTCAATACTTTCTCTGATTTGTCAGTTATTTTTATAAATAAAATTATAGTAAGATGGATTATACAATGGTTGTACAAAATAATTATGTCTACAAATAATTTTTTTTAAGCCTGAATAAATTATTATGATACAATTTCAAGCCAGCGCAATTTTATTTATCAAAGCAACGATCATGAAATTGGAAAAGTGTTTGAATCGAAGTTCTTGGAAGTGAAAAATAATCTTAACATTTGACATGCTAAATATTTTGAAGAATTTTGTTCATCACTTTGGAAACACTCTTTTAATTAGCAGATAAATTAAATAAAATTGTGTTTGTGTGTAAAAATCCATTGAAAAAAAATAATTACAGAAAATTCAAATAATTAACTCATAATAAAAATTATATAACTGAGTCAACTTTCATCACCAGGTAATTTGATATTGCCTACAAACCAACAGTAAAAACATTTATTTTTTAGCCGAAAATGGGTATCCACATAATTCATGTTTAGAGACATGCTCCTAGCATTTAAGACTATGCAATTAAAATATTGTCTTCAAGTAAGCTGCTCCTAACTCATAGCATGGACAATTTTTACAGCATTACAACATCTCTGTATAAGCACACCAAACACCTTGTACGTGCATTTACTTGTTGTTTTTCGTATATGATCTTTTATATGATAATAAACCTTTTTGGTTTTTTTCCTCCACTGCATTTCACTGTGTGAATGTTAGCTATTAAAATCTAGGCTGGCCAACAGGTAATAACCCATGCTTGTCTCCCATTAACAATTAGGAATTGATTGAGTTTAGGGAATAGTTATCTTAAAATGCAAGATTTAAGAATTAATCAGAAATATTATACTTTTTTTTGTAGTTGCTAATCTACACAATAAATGCTAATGGTTTGTAAATTTGACACTTAATTCAATGATGTAAGCCATAATCTGTTGTAGATTAAGAAATTTGATATTGAAAGAATATGTCAGTTGTTAAATGGGAATATTTTTAAAAACAAAAATAATTTAATTTTTAAAAATTACAAAATTATTAGTGGGAGAGATAGATTGTGCTTTGTTAATTTTAAATTCAATCCTAATATATATATATATATATATATATATATATATATACACTAGGGCTGTTAATGATTAATTTAAATTTAATCGTTAACTTTTGAAAAATTAATGATTAATTAATCGTTAATTTCGATTAAAATTATGACGTCATAAGTAACACTTATAAAACGTTCTTGTTGAAAATCTAAATAACACTGGAATGTCTCCTTTATATGTCATCTATTAACCAACTACGCAAAAAGACAGGTGTGTTGACATTATTTGTGATGACATACGTGATGAGCCGGTCTAATTTACAATATAACCATCCGACCTCAACAATCATTCACATAGCTTTAGATTGTCTCAGCTGAAGTTTCTGATACTGTAGTGGATGTTTGGTTTGCAGGTGATATGTAAGCGAAATGTTAGAACCATGGTAGCAATGTTCCCTTTAAGCAGCGCTGCTTTGCTGATATTTGACAGACGCCACGCAGGAGTTTAGCATCACTGCGCATCAAATTTTGTAAAATATTGCACAAAAAATGGACGCTGTGCAACTTTGCACATGAGTTGTTTATTATTTTTTTAACTTAACACACGGACCAACGAAGCCTAGACTTAGAGGGAACATTGCACGGTGTTCAAACGATTTCACTCAACATTTTGAACATTCACGTCAGTCAATAGTTTAAAACCAAAATGTTCGTGTAATTGTCCGGAAATTAGTTTTATATTTTTGTCAGAATATTTTACTTTTTGACTTCCAGTACATTTATAAGTGGTGGGTCAATTAATCGTTTAAAAAAATTTAATCGATAAAAAAATTTAACGATTAATCGAGAAATTAATCGTTAATTTCCGCAGCCCTAATATATACAGTTAAATTCATTAAAAATATATGTTACTAACAAGCTATTTTAGAAGGAGAGTATGGGGGGAGGGGGGCTATTGAAAGATTTTTGTGAATTAAGAATGTGGTGGAAAAAAGGCCATTATCAAATTTAATAGACTGGATATATTAGCAGGTGTAAGCATTTAGTCTTTTATTAGCAGACCAACACCTAATTGATAAGCAGGAGAGTGTTGTTAGGGTGTGGGGATCAGACCCTATCTTTAAAGTATAGTGTGTTTGTTTGAGAAGATTAAAAAAAAATTAGAATGTTATTAAAATTTAACTGCATATAAACTTTTAAAAAATCTAGTTAATGTTAAAATGTTTGAAAAATATCAGAATTATTCTTTAAAACACACAAAAGCTACTTAATGAATGTGTGGATATTATAAAGCATACATTATTTTCAATGTTGGCTAATCATGAGCTCAGTTTAAAATTGATAGTGCTACATGGTTGCTACATATAGGTTGGTGGTCTAAGTGTTAAATTTGGTACTTGCTTGGTCCTCATCTCATTCTATTCTACTTTTTTGTTATCTTTGCTGTCATCATTTGAGCCAAGTAATGAGGTAAGACCCTGATAACATTTGTTGACTCTTTTTCTTACCCCCCCCCCTCTCCAACAATATTTGGATGTCAGGCGCGAGTGGGCACCTTGAATTTTTTCATTCAATTTAAAACAATTATGCAGGAATAACATTGGATAAAAAAATCTTTTTTTCATTTCTTATAAGGGATTCTTACAATTTTTTTTTGGTGTCTTAAAATTTGTTTTAAAGGTAGGAAGTTTCCAGAAAATTATGTTAGTAATAATAGTGACCTCCTCTTTCCCTTGCTTTCCTGGAGCTTGCTTTAATGTTCTCGTATTTGTTATAACTAGGTATAGCACCACTATTTGTATGGAAAGTCTAATAAATATACTAACTATTAACTAAAACAGTAGAGTAGAAAATGTAATCAGGGATATTTAATGTAAATTCATTAGGTGTGCCCTAACAGGTTTCTTGTGTGTGACTTGTAGAGTTAACACACAAAAAAAAACCAAAAAACTAATCTCTTATCCACTAATATAAAGACTAATTTAATAAATAGTTTTCTCATGGTTTTAATTTCTGAAATAGGGTAAGATTATAATTGTTAAAACTAACCCATGCATCTATGCACTTATGATATTTGCATGTAATATATCTCGACTACCTTAAGTGACTATAATACTAATTATAACATTTCAATCATGAAATATCAGTGCTTTAGTAAGTTGCATTCAAATGTGATAAACTCAATTAATTTGTATTTTTTTATTTTCTAAAACTTATGATAAATTCTTACAATAAACTATTTTAATATGAATAATATAAAACTGATCTAAGACCATCATATTATTATTGATGGGGGAAATGTTACTTTGTCAGGGAACAATTATTTGAGCTATGTATTGGGGCTATAATTTATTGTTCTCTTGAATAAAACCATAAACCATCATTGTTTCTTCAAAGCATGTTTAATTTTTTTTTATATTTTGAACAAACAATTTCTAACTCTGTGTAAAGTTCTTTTGTTATTTTTGGCATTATTGATAAACTCGTCCAACTTGTGGAAGTGCATTGAAACCCTCTCCACATTTACTCTTGACAGGTGGGCCGCTGTAGGTCACAAACTGTTTGATTCAATCAAAGTCTTGACCCTCTCCCTCATTAGGTTAAAGACTACCAGTGTTTCCTCTTACAATAAATATTAGGAAAAGTCTGAGGGTGTTAACTAAACTGCTTGCTTTTGTTATATAATATAATACTTAGAGGAACCATTTGTGCTTATTAGCAATTTGAGAACAGGAATAACTTTGATATTAAACTTGTGGTTAACTATTGCTAAATTATATATGGGAAACTTTGGGGGGCTTAATTATTTTGTTTAAAGTTATCTTCCAAAAACAAAGAAACTAAAAAGAATCATGTAAATAAACAGTTTGTGATCCCCAAATGGCCTGTCTTTGTTTTTTTTTGTTTTTTTTTCATTCCTCCATTGCATTACTCACTTTGCATCTATGTTATATATGTATGTTAGTTTTTTTGTGTTATTAGTTAAAGCTTCTTTGAGGTAACTTAAAATCTGACTTAAACCATTACATGTGCCCCACCCTCCTACAACACATATCCATAACCACATACTTAATCAAACATGATATCTCAACATGTTTCTTTTTTACTGTAAATCATCCCAACTTGTGCAAATATTTATTGTGTTCACTTTAAAGATGTGGTGAAATTAATTTTTTCAATCCATTTTTTTTTCAGCTCTCACTCAAAGAAAAGTAAGAAAAGCAAGCACCGTTCAAAAAGAAGGTGAGAAAGTTTTTATTTAATGTGGTGCTCATTGTTTTGCCTTAAATGTACTAGAGTTTTGAAATTCATTGACATGCTGAATGCATTGATGGCTGTCTTTATTATTATAATCTTATTTTTCCATCTGTGTCATTTTATCAGTAAATGTAAATTTAAGAAGAAATGTAAATATGCATTACCTATGTTCGTTCACCCGTGTGTATTAAGGGCCGTCCATAAATGACGTCACGCGATTTTTGCCTATTTTTGACCCCCTCCCCCCCTCGTCACGCGACGTCACAAAAACTTAGACCCCCCCTCTAAAAATACGTCACAAATCTTTGACCAAAAAAAATATATATTTTAAACAAAACAAAAAAAACAACAACTTTATTTTCTATTTGAAAATAAGTATATTTCAAATCACTTTTATTGTCATTTAAGTATTTATTATTTATTTAGTGAAGATCTAAATTGTAATATCGTAACCCGCGTGAATCATTTTTAAAAAACGTTTAACCGGCCTTCAGAAAACGAAACTGTGTTAACATCCTTAGCTTATATTTTATTTTAATGAATACAAATTAAACATTGACTATTGATCATCACGGTTAACGTCTTTGTTTAGAAAAAAAATTATTTAAAAATAACATTTTAAAAATGTATTTTTTTAAAATCCCTCAATTGACTGACGGGCATCCTGTAAGACAGAGGTCGGCGAACAGAGGTAAATAACCTGAACTGGGGTCAAAAGGGGAATTCTTGGGGGTAATGCAGACTCATTTGGGACATATAACATCCACTACAATCCGCTAGATATATTAAAATACGTCATGTGTACGTGTACGCTTGGAACATATGCCCATTATTAAACAGGTTCCTTCCAGAAAATGCATTTTTTTATAAATTTGACAACTATGTAGATTTCTTACCTACGCACTATATGAAGACACCTAAATCTACCCTACTTTCATTTATATTGACACGAGTGACAATAATCTTAATCCACATGACTTGTCTTTATCACGTATCATTTCTGTGATATTTAAAATTAATGCCTTAAAAACTGAGCTAAGAAGAAAAGTTGTTTTGTTCTCCTCTCGAATTGCAATGTCAAGAATTTGATGCATTCAATAAAGTTAATGAATACTTGACTAATTTTAAATGGGCTCATTTACCATTATATCTAGAACAGTGCTTCTCATACTTTTTAGTATTGCGGACCAGCAGGAATTTTTTCCATTGTACCAGGGACCGGTGCTCTATTTTCCCTGCACTGACAATTTTTTTCTGTCCTATTTTGAGAACATCTGCGGACCGGCAGCGGATGGCCCACGGACTGGCATCGGTCCGCGGACCACCACTTTGAGAAGCACTGATCTAGAAGACTAGAATGGCCAGGAGCGTTTTATCAAAAACCATCGAACAATTATATCAAACTTAAAACGTTTTTAATTCTATCAAATAGATTCCCTCCCCCCCCCCTCCCCTTTAAAAGAAAAAGGATAATCCGTGTCGTTTTGACTTAAAATATCTACACATAATCCTATTCAAATCATTTTTAGACACTTGTCATGCTTGTAAAACTCACCAGTAGCATTTTCGGGATGGGGGGGGGGAGGGGGGGTGCTAAAGACGCTCCCCCAAATCCCCGAGTCACGTGAGCAGGACCTAGAGTCTGGGGTAACGCATACATAAACTTGTATATTTTGTGGTAACGGGCATGAGAGAACCAAACGGAGCTGCGGTTAGATCACAAATGCTTTGATGTCAACATCAAACGACGCAGTGTAACAATTTCATATGTTATCTTGTGGATTCTCAAACTTAAGGATTATAATTAGATTTAATTTTCGTGTCTTGATAGCATACGCCAAGCAGCGTCTGATGGCCTACCGACCAGCACATTGAGAAGCACTGATAAAGACAAAAAAAGTCATTAAATAAATTGTACGCGACCAAATATTTCAGTAGAAGTTTTATTTAAAGTTACCCTTTTGATGTGACGTCACATTTCTTCAACCCCCCTCCCTCCCCCTCGTCACGCAATGTCACAAAAGTGTGACCCCCCTCCCCTCCCTAGGTGCGTGACGTCATTTATGGACGGCCCCTTACAAAAAGAAGGTTGTTATTCTTTAGAAATAAATATTAAAAATATGATCTTGCTTTTCCTCACTTAGTGGGTAGACAGAATGCTTTTATTTGGATAATGTGCTTGCATATATTACAACATGAGATCAATGTGCTTTCTTGTGACATTAACACTAAAATATTGAATTGATCCTCTTAGGTCATCAGGGAAGAGGAAACACAGAAGACATCAGAGCACTTCTAGCAGTGACACAGACAGCCATGAGGACAGGTCAGAACTGGTTAATAACGTGCTGGAACTGAATGGCATGACTTTTTTTGTACTTGTTTATCAGTTTCAAGAGAGGGCTATTAACAATATTTTATTGTTGCTTGAATCTTTTATTGTACCTGTATTTTAGTTTCTTAATGCAACCAGATTTTATTTGAATTTTTTTAGCGAACATTAATTCTATTTAATTAACAAATACAGTCGAAACTGCTTAAGTCGACGGCGTTGGGGTATGAAAAATGGCGTCGACATAACCGATGATCGAGTTAAAACGAAAACCAATATGGCGGCAAAATATTAACATGTGCTTGAAATTTCTTTATGTACATGATTAATTAGTTAGCGTTAATTAGTGATGGAATGTTTATCGGAATCGTATCGGAACCCTAATATTTCTTCACTCTTTCTTAAGTCTAAGGTTGTAATGACCGTTCGTTTTTAAGGACCGTTTAAAATTTAAATATAACCATGGTTCCCACTCAGGAAAACGGGAAAAAGTCGGGAATTCTTAAAAATAAATTCTCGGTCTTGAAAGTCGGGAAAAGTTATGACTAATCGGGAATTTATATATATATATATATATATATATATATATATATATATATATATACACATGTATATATATTTATGCCGAAGTGAAGGACTTTGATTACGTCTATGTCATGTTTCGATTCCATTTATTTAATGAAAAATAAGTTACCAGTTTATAATTGTCTGCGCATGCGCTAAAAGGTCAAAGTTTACGCTTCGCCGTGTCACAGGCGCATCAGCGAATTTAAAATACAAATAAACAAATCAATATGGTTATTTTAAGTTTAATGATTTTGATGTATATATATTTATGCCGAAGTAAAGGACTTTGATTACGTCTCTGTCATGTTTCGATTCCATTTATTTAATGAAAAATAAGTTACCAGTTTATAATTGTCTGCGCATGCGCTAAAAGGTTAAAGTTTACGCTTCGCCGTGTCACAGGCGCATC
The DNA here is from genome assembly GCA_944989445.1 of Ampullaceana balthica. Taxonomy (NCBI): domain Eukaryota; kingdom Metazoa; phylum Mollusca; class Gastropoda; family Lymnaeidae; genus Ampullaceana; species Ampullaceana balthica. The sequence goes on along the minus strand of CALYLW010000750.1, from coordinate 113,529 downwards.
AGCGAATTTAAAATACAAATAAACAAATCAATATGGTTATTTTAAGTTTAATGCTTTTGATGTATATATATTTATGCCGAAGTAAAGGACTTTGATTACGTCTCTGTCATGTTTCGATTCCATTTATTTAATGAAAAATAAGTTACCAGTTTATAATTGTCTGCGCATGCGCTAAAAGGTCAAAGTTTACGCTTCGCCGTGTCGCATTCGCGTTTGCCATCGTATCAGCGAATTTAAAATACAAATAAACAAATCAATATGGTTATTTTAAGTTTAATGCTTTTGACGTGCAGGATATCTGTTAATTAACTATCAGAACGTTCTCGAATTTCCTCAGTCAATCAAACTTGTAATATAAATAAAACTATTGTGGCCTTGACCGTTGATCACAGCACGCTGTGGGCTGTGTGTACTGTGTTAATCAGTTTCATCGTCACGCGCGTGTTAGTGTCACAGTCACGTTACTGGTAACAAAGCAACAACAACAAACTTTTAAAAGAATAATAATTTATTAATTTTTTTATTTAATTATATAAAAACCACCGTCGATTCTCGATACAAACCTTTATTTTCAACCGACGAAAATCGAGTTAAGTTGCAAATTTGGCCATCTTTTGTGCTCGAGATACTAGGTTTCGGCGACTTAGAAAAATCGAAATAGCCGATGAAAAAATGCTAAGACAAAGAGAGAATTTGGCGGTTCCAATAAAAAATGTCGACATAATAGGGTGGTCGATATAACCGAGCTCGAGATAAGTGGGTTCGACTGTAAGTAGGATTTAAAAAAAAATTATTTTTAAAAGTGTCTCTCGTTAACAATATTTAAGTTTTTTTATTTTTAAAGGAAAATAAAGATTATGCAATTATAAATTATTATGTTAAATTATACTCTTGAGTAAATCTAACAGCCACTGTTTTTAAAAGGATTATTCAATGACTATACTATTTTTGTTTTCTTTTCATGTGTACAGTGGAGAATCAGACACAGAGGATGTCATGAAAATTGATGACAAAAAAATGAATGGACTCAATCATTCACCATTGCAGTCCTTAATGTGAGTAGAAATTTCGTGTTACTTTTTTAAGCATTGAATCATACTTAGTATTTTTAAATGCCAATAAATATATCAGTGCTTATCCTGAAATGAAACTTAATTTCAATAAACATTCTCAGTGAAAAGAAAATTGCATTTCACCCTTAAACAAAGCAAAGAAACAATTTAATTAGCCATGACACTTATAAATATTTGATACATGTTTAAAAATCATTCCACAGAATGCTAACAAAGGAACCCACCCCACCAATACTCGCCCCTCCCCAGATGTGTCAGACAATCAACAAATCCCCATCAACCAAGACTGTGTTGTCACCTAAAGTGGACAGCTGTTGCAATACCAAATATCCCAATGATGGGGGGTCTCAATCAAAGGTCAAGTCTAGGTCACCAACTAGGTCAAGGTCACGGTCCAATTCTTACCACAGTCATTCATACAGAAGGTCAGTACTATAGTCCAAATAAAAATTTATTGCCACATTATCAACCATAGAGCACATTGGAGTTCAATAATTTAATGAATAAAAATGTATTAAATTATATATCCTATAGTTTTTGTGTGGTTTTTTTTCTTAGACAAAAAATAAAAGTTTAGAAAATATTTCCCTTCATTTCACAACAATTAAATTATCTAGTTTTGCTTTGATAAAGAGAAGAGGAATTGGTGAAATATGTGCAAAAAGGAAACAAGCAAAAAGTAATTAAGAACTTAAAATTATTCAGCCCTTAACTTTCTTACTTTTCAAAATGTGGTATTAAAATTTTGAATGTGAATTTGCTTTGTTATAAAAGATGTTCATTAATTAATAATTCACTAATTACTACTTTTAGCATATACAGATCAAGTTTATTATAACTCATTCAACTTTTACAGATACTCTTGTTTATAGCTAGATAATGAATTTAAATTTACTCCCTTTACTTTTAAGGAACAAATTTTGTGGTTATGCAAGTTTTTGGACTGTAAAATTACTGAAGACATGCATTTATAAAACAGATCAACAAGAAGATCCAGATCCAAATCCTCATCATCCAGAAGCCGGAGCCGTACCCACTCTCCAACTTTTTCTCCGCGGCGTCATTCTCACACTAAGAGCCACAGCAGATCAAGAAGTCGAAGTCACGGTGCCAGCTCAGGCTCAGACCACAGGGGCAGTCACCGTGATTCAAGATCACCATCAATTAGACGTAGGCATGGTTCACCAAGCCATCTGGACAAAAGAAGGATCACAAGGTAGAGGGTCAATGCTGAGTGCTGTCAATATGTTATGTTAGTTAACCTGTGTCCAATGTTTGATGTTTTTATTTTTAACCAGGCTTACCAAATAATCTCAGATGGTCTGAGACTATCTTTCCAAGATCTTAGTTTGTCTCGTCCTGATAAGAAAGTCTAAACAATATATGCATTATGTTTTTAAACCCAGAGGATGGTAATGTTTATGTAGGGATTTTCAAGTGAATCTAAAAATTATCCACCCTTTTGATGGGTTCAAACATTTTTATACAACTTTTATGATAAATTTCAAATGATGCACCTACTAATTTGTTTTCAGCTATTTTAAAAAAGCTTGCATTTTAAAGTGCCCTTTATATTTGAACAAAACTTTGGCATCATTTTTTCCTTTATAAAAAAATGAAGAAAAGAAAATTAACATTTCTGGCGAGCAATGATAAAATTTGGTAAACCTAGCAATGTGATATAGATTATACACTTGACATGCACAGAATCTAAGTTAATATTATTTCAATTGTTTTTGTGCTTATTCACTGTAGATAAGGATCATAACATATTTTCAAACTAGTTTTATATTCCCATGTGGTGTAAGTTCAGCTCTATTTTATTCATCTATCAAAATCAAGGGAGAGTAAATCTAGTTTAAAACAAAATTTCCTCCAAATAGTTTGCCATAAACTGACTCTGACCCTTTACACTTTGACAAATCTCAATTCTTAACCTAAGTTCATTATTTATGATAAAAGTCTCCTCACATCCATTTAAAAAATAAAAAAAAATGTTTCCAAACATTGGCATTAGAAATACTTTTAAAGCCATTTCGTTAAATATATTGACACCAGTTAAATGTTCAGTTGTCTTTAACTTTAATTATCTATTGGAAATTGACTACTAATAGGAGTAGTTTGCATCAAACTACCTTCATTAAATTTTGATATATACTTTTGCGTTAATTGGTTTCATGTTGGTACTTTTGGCTTTTTCTTGTCAATTTTGATTTGCAGTTAAACTGTTTCATGTAGTACACATTTAAAAGTTGATAAATTTATTGATGTTATTTTACAGCACTTATTTATGTTTGATTCAGATCTTCAAAGACAAAGCACATAAACTAAGTTACTTTAAATTGTTGTAATTGGCGCATATATATGATTGATTCATTATGTAAAAGTTTAATATGACTAATCTAATTTTTAAAATGTGTAGGTTTTTCTAACATGATGTTTGAAACAGTGCAACATATTTTTATCTGCACGTAACAGCCTCTTTTTTGAAATACCATTTTCAAATAATGACAATAACAAGTTGATTTTAATTTGAGTACAACAATTGATGTTAAAAAAACTCACTGTATCTAAAACCTGGTATTTGAAAGTAATAATTACAATGATGAAATGTGAACTTAAATAGTCTAAGGCTAAAAATAATGGCATTTATTACAGCTCCAGGCTGAGGCTAAAAATACTGGCATATACACACAAGTTAGAAATATACATCAGATAAAAATATATTAACTAAATAAAACTTATTACAGTAAAAACTCAACATATCAAGCCAAAAATGGCACACAGCACAGCAGTAAATTATACCTCCCTTCCTAATGAAAGCATTGACAATATGAGTTTAGCTCTCGAGCTCACATATATTGAGTACCATATTCAACTTTTGGGGTGGGTAAGAAAATACACTACATTTTTATGAAACCACAGAGATTTTGTTGATATCTCAGAAAGTTATTGTCAATTTTCTAAACTTACTATGTGCTTTGTGTACTGAAGGCCTTAAGTGGGACATTTTTTCTGTTTCAGTTGCAAGCATGCTTTATGTGCTCTTATCGTTTAATTTTACATATCATTTAATGGAAGATTTTTTTGTGGTCATTTATTTTGCTGTGTTTTTTTTTCCCTATACGTTGGTGTTGTGCCTGTCTTGGTTTTATCATACTGATGTATAGGTCAAGGAGCTCAACTCGATCTCGCAAGTACAGAAGTTATTCCAGGTCGTACTCAAGCTCACATTCAAGGTCTCGCTCAAACTCATGGTCATCTTCCTTAACCAGGCGTTACAGTAACCGGGGTTACAGACAAGGCCACTAGGGTATATGTTTCAAATTTTATTTACACTGTTCTTGCTAATTTTAGAAGTTTTTGGATTGTTGATAGATTTACCCAAACAAAAAATAGACTCTATTGCTAATTGGCTTGGTTAATGGTATATTAAAAAAACATCTTCACAAATTGTTTGACGAACGTAATAGCATGATACAAACTTGGATACTAATATTGTTTGAATGAAAGCTTGTTAATACTTAAGGTAATTGTGTAGACTTATTGTTAATAAACTTTTTGGCGAAATAAGAGAATAAAATTGGGATTTCTTTTAATCTGGTGTTGAATTAGCTATTTGTTATAACAGAACTAGTAACAATTTATCTACTTCATGACTTATAAAGTTTTACAATTCTGAAAATTGACTTATAAAGTCAGTGAACATTTAGATGAAGGGGTCAGTGTCATTCTGACTGTTGAAGTCTTCCCTCACATAACCCCAGTGTGTTCAAAATCACATTATTTTACACATGTGCATATTCAGATTTTAAAAATAGCAAACTAAAAGTATTTTACTTTTATCAGAGTTATGAATGCTTTTATGTTTATTTCTTTCAATCTCAAAGATTAGTTAATGATCCTTGGGTAAAAATGTTGATATCTCTTTGTCATATGATTAAAATTACTAACATGTTTGGTGAATAGTTTGAAATGAAATTTTAGCACAATGAGACTTGATATATCCATTCTCTGTAAACCCTATATAATTAATTTAATCTTAACCATTGACCACCTCTATTAAAGTCTCCTTAAGAAAACATTTTATTTGATAACATCTAACTACATTATCTCAAAATTTTTCCTGCTCTCTTTGTTAATAACATAAACATTACTATACAAATGTGTTTTTTCAATCATATCTTCTCTAAAGGAGTGTTCCCCAAATATTGAAGTGTGGACCAGCTCAAAATCTGAGCCCTCTATTAATTAAACCAATTTGAACTCTACAGCATCCACCTCACCCCAATCTCTACTAACATTAACTAATGAAATAGTGTTTCTTAGGCTGTTATTTGACAGTTGTTCATTCAAATAACTGCTACTAACTTCATGGTTTTCTGCTTGTAGTACTGTATGATACTAATCTATTAAAGAGCACTAAAAACAGATTCTTAAATTGACACATAATCACAAGATCATAATTTTAACTCAGGTTTATAAATTTTGATTTTGAAGAAGAAAAAAAGTTTGAAGAAAGAATTAGATTTACTTCTTCTTGTCTAAGCATATATAGCAAAAAAATTATTTTAACTCAAATCTTTGTTTTATTTAAATTGACATGTTACTTGCAAGTATAGCTGGGATTTTATTCAAAAAATAAAACAAACCCGTAAAAACAAAGTTTTTGACTATAAATCCCTTATATATGAGACATAACTAAAAGTATTGATTATGTTCAAACGCGACAAACATTTACAGACTGATTCTGTCTTAACTCAACTTTGCTTTATAACCCGGGGGGGGGGAGGTCTGGTCACTGATCGCTGGACCGAGCTCAGCGTGACACGTAAAATGTAAACAAAAGCACGCCGGTACATCGCGTCAACGCGCGAACTGAACTGTCACAGGGAAAAAAACAATAACAAACTTTAAAATTGAATTACATACCTCATATAGAAATAAACTAAAAATGCATTAATTTAATTACGGTACGTTCGATCGATCTGAAAATTTGATACGATGCATTGTTAGGTGACACAAGTCTATGTGCCAAATTTCAGCTCGATGGCATCACGGGAAGCGGGTCATTTTTTACTTTTGTTTTTCCGCCCGACGTACGAAGAGATCACGACAGAGATGACGACAAGATTTCGAAGTTAATATAAGGGATTTAAATAAATTCACCTGAACAGAAATCATTTGTAAAAAAATTTTCTTCTTAATTAGAATATTAAACTTTAAAAAATCTTGACACCAAAAAACATTTATTATAACTCTTGTAAAACATCCCATACCCCACCCAACTGGATCAGATTACCTGACAGAATCCCTTTCTCACTGTTCCCATGAATTCATTGTGTTAGTTCCTGAACATGTATGGAAATATCTACAGCTACGTGCAGTAGCAATAAGAATTTTTTTATTAACTATAAAAATGAGCTCTTGTGGTGCACATTGCATAAGAAACATTTAAATTGTGTCCCAGGATATGGGGCCCCATAAAAATAAGATCAATTATCAAGTTGCAATTTCTTATTTAACCTACTAAAATAAGTTTTAAAAAGCCATAGATCACACTTTTAAATAATTGAAATTAACAGAAAATTCTAGACCAATATTTTTTGTCTAAATCGTTTGATTTTTCAATATGGACCGAGAGTTTGACTTTCAGTAATATAACTTATAAATATAAAGTAAATATTGAAATCAGTGCTTTCAGCCTGAAGGAGCTTAAAATATGAGCTCAAAAACCTTAATAATTTCTATTTTATTAATCTAAGTTCAGACTAGACCTATTCATCAAAGCAATAGGTACGTTTTAAATTAAACTTCTATAGCTCAAATAAGAACACAAAATCAGGACCCACTTTATAAAAGTAAAGTGGAATCCTTGATAAATTTTGATACCCTGATATTATCTAATTCTAGATAATGATGAAAATGTTTGCCAAGTTTGGTTAAGATCCAACAATCCATGTAGAAATTTAAGCTGAACAATCACACATTTTCACCTTTTTATATCCTCTTTATATTATGCTTCTTGGCTTTTTATTTGCATGCTTTCAATGGATTTGCATTTTAAAAGGTTTTTTGTTAACATCTAACTGAAATTTTATATATATATATATTTAAATTATTATATGGTATTTGCAGAATGGAATTGGTAAGAATTTATTCTTTTTTAATAAAATTAATTCGATTAAATTATTACCAGATACAGAAACATGTACACCTGTATTGAGGTGAAACATATTATTTATGAATTTTCAGAAATTAAATTAAAATATACATATTCTATACTAATTTAAATTAAATAAATCCTGTAAAGGCTAGATTTTTCCTTGTTATCATTTTAAAATATAAAATATTCAAGTTAAATAAATCAACTAAATTTTATAAATGTTTTTATTTTTGTCCAGTGCACGGAAGAGGCCAGTTCCATATTACAGGCCATCACCCTCACCATCTCAGTCGGACAGTGACAAATCTTTCATTTCAAGACGGTCAAGGTCCAAATCTCACACCTCCCGATCAAGGTTTCGCAGCCTGTCTCGATCTCCCAGCCTTGACCTTCATTATCGGCGGCGTAAGCAGCCTCAACGTAATCAAAATTCCTCACAGTACCATACTCAGCAGCAACACCACTTCCACCAGCCACTTCATCAACATGTGGCCCATCCTACACCTGCATCGTCGGTTCCACCATTTACATCACAATACCCCACTACATGTTTGATATCACAGTAACCCCATGTCATAGAAAAACATTTAGTGCAAGTTTATTTTCATTCAGTTTTAGACTTTAGTGTTTGAGAAATGCAATAGTAATGTTGTCTACTTGTGAAACTCACAAAGTTGTGACACAACCTGGACACAAAAGTAATTTTAAAAAATATATTTAATTTCTTTCACCTCTGCATATCTTCATTAATCATTTAAATGTGATATGAAGTACATACCTGATATTATCATTTGTTTCATTGTATTTAAATGTGTAAATGTCCTCAAATGTTTTTATAGGTCTTGTAAATAAAAATATTTTGACCACTATCTTATCAGATCTCATTTGAAATTTTTATTTCCTTTAAACATTGAAATAATATTTTTACTCAATAGCTTTTTTTTCTGAGATAATAAATTTCATGACCATACATATTATAATTGAAGAATGCTTGCATGAAAAATTGATTGAAAAAAAATTAATTTCTCTTTTTTTTAATGGATTGATTAAAAATGTTATAATTGAGTTGTGAAATTATTATAAATCCCATTACATTGTGACACACCTGTTGTAGACCATTACATTGTGACACACCTGTTGTAGACCATTACATTGTGACACACCTGTTGTAGACCATTACATTGTGACACACCTGTTGTAGACCAGTGCATTGTGACACACCTGTTGTAGACCAGTGCATGGAGTGATTCTTTTGACATTACCACCTTCTTGTTGGAAGTAAGAGGGCTTCATTAAAAAACAGTTTAACTTATCTAATAGTTACAAAAGCAGTTTTAAAAAATGCTTTTATTAATTTTAAGTATCAAACTCTGTCATAAGTAAACAACACATTGAACTTTAATTTGGACGTGCCCAATTTTGTAATGACTTTTGAGCTTTTTATTTTATTATTAGATTTGAAATGCATCAGTTCTAAATAAATATTATCTCATCTGTTATATAGGATCCTTCTATACAGAAGATTATTGCATCCTAATGCTCCTACTTAGTGTTGTTTTTTTAAAACAATCCTATTGGTTCTGACAATTTAGTTTTTATGCATCTTATTTTAAGGACAGTGTTCTTACAACAGCTTTGCAATTTTTTATTGTCAGTTTTTTATACTTGAATATGAATTTTGTTTGTAATACTTGTATATAATTTATTACCATAGTTTGAGCAAAGGCAAAATTAAGCTTTTTCTTTTAGTAAACAAATCAATTAATATTTCGAAATATAAAGCTATCAAATTACCATACCAAGTAAAATATAGAGAGTGGAAGTGTGCTTAAAAACATTTTTGGTTAGAGGAAAGAATACATTACCATGGGAATGTATATTATATACCCCATTTAATTTTTAGAATAATTGATATGTAAAATTTGTATAAAGTATATAAAAAATAATTTTAAAAATTGTGTTTTGGTGATAATTGTATCATCATTTTTTAGACACAGTCTTGGTAAGAATGATGTGTTGTATTCAAACAATGTAGTAGCTTGTAGATATGATGAGAACTTTTAATGCATTGTTTCTCATATATTTTGTGTTCCAAAATGCAACTTAGAAATTGTCATGTACAAATGTTTGTGAACTTCACAGTGCCATGAAATATTGTTTTATGTAATGGGCAATGGATTAAATTTGTTGCATATAATATAACTAAATTTAGCATTTCACTCACATTCACATGCTCTCAACGTTCTTCGCATTTTTAATTTCAAGGCTGCCTTACCTTGAAGCGTACTTTGATATTTTATGGAGTAGCTCTTGCATTTATAAATGAGATTTTTAAGAGTACATGTTCACACATTTAAAAAAAAATAATTTTTTATTAAAAAGGCTTATTCCCAAACTTTTATTTATTCTTACACTTACAGGACATTCCTTTTGAAAATTTAAATAAAGTGGGTCACAGTTGTTTCTTTTTCAACAAATAATAATTTTTTCCCACTTATAAAATAGCAGTAATAGTAATAGTACTTCGATGTATTTGATCCAAGTCTCTACTTGTATCAAATTATATCAACTGTTACTTACTGAAGCCAGCTCTAAAACTGTATTCATTAAATACATACCAGTTTCAGGATTATTTTAGTGACATTTAAGTAACATTCCAGTGCTGATCCTATTGTGTGTCCATAATGTTAAAATCTGCACTTGGGGCTCGCTGTCTGTTCAAAGTAGGATTCTCTTCTTAAAAACAAAAGTGTGCTGGCATTTTTTATTTTTGAACAAATGGTTTACTTTTTTATTATTTTGTGACCACTTTGACATTAAAACTTATTAATTAAAGACCATGTTGCATTTCATTTTCCCATGATATCTCAATATTACTTAAACAATAAATGACTTACAAATATTTCCTAGTTACTACTGTTATCTTGGGGCTCAGGTCAAGGGTTGCTTAGTTTTTCGTTTTATTGATAGTCGTATTTTAAACTTATGTCAACGACTGGTTGACAGGTCACGATCCATGGTAATGTTTCAAACAAACACTTGTCCATGCAACACTGAAATTTTCTTGAACTGTAATTAGTTTTCATGATTGTCTTCTTGTTTTCTACATCACTGATTGCATAAAGAAGACACAACGTTGTAATAATTGATTGATTTTTATTTAGCCATCAGTGAGTGAAAAATGTGGAATACTTGTCAATATCACCACTACAACAATAATAATAAATATAATAAAAGTCCAAATGATTTATTTGATAACTTTCTAAATTGTCTGATTCAATTCAACAAAATTGAACTGTGATTAAGCTTTTAAATAATACTAAAGACTCGGCAAAAGCATTGTGTAAATTTAACAGTAAATGCTAAGTTTGAATTTTAGACCATACCCAAAGTAACATTTCTGTATGAATGCTTTCTGCTATAGTGCTGTAAATGTCTTCTCCAGTACAAATAAATAAATAATAGTTCAAAATCAATTTGCATTACATAATACTTATAGACAATTTTCTCCACTTTTTTATCTACACATGTGTATAGGCTATTATAAAAACATAACATTTGTTTTATTTACAAAAATATTGAGTATTTTTTTAAAATATCATCTAATGATAAATTTTATCAACTAAACCATGCTGAGCTTTGAATTTAGATGGCCAGTGTGACTGAGGTTTCCTAAATATACTTCAGCTTGGATATGAAAATATTTTAGCAGAAATAGTTGTTCTAAATCATTTGAAAAAAACATACCCCTTCCTGATATGCCCCCTGGTTGGCATGAGTGTCCTGTGTTAGTGTACGTTGTGAATTGCTTTTCTGATTAAATATATGGACTTCACACAATGAAAAAATACAAAGCAATATCAACAATGAATTGCATAGATTGTAATTTAATGTAATGTATATGGACTTCACACAATGAAAAAATACAAAGCAATATCAACAATGAATTGCATAGATTGTAATTTAATGTAAAGTATATGGACTTCACACAATGAAAAATGCAAAGAATCATGTAGAATGTAAAATTCAAAGCTTTGCTCATAAAAGCTTTAAATGTCCAGTAATCTTGTCAATTTTACTAGCTGGTCCTGAAAAATAATCAGTATAAAATTTGTTACAAAATATAATACGTAAACGTAGATCAATAATCAAAATTGATATTTATTTATTGATTTAAAATGTTTCAGCAAAAAAAAAGAAGTTAGTAAAGATAATTATAAAAGATAGTTATAGAAAACATACAAAAGTTATTAAAGTTTCATATAAAGAAGCTGAACTATATAGATAATAAATAAATAAAATCTGCTTTACAAAACTGGTAATGAAACAAATGCATATCTAATGAAGAATATCAATAAGAAGCTGAGCTTAATTTATAAGTACCAGGTCCAAGGGCTAATACTGTCTTAGAACCAGGAGCTATTTGTGTTCGACCAGCATCACTAATAAGACATGTTCCAATTCCTTCCATTTCTGCAACTTTTGTCAAATCAAAACTGCATGGGCAAACATAATTTTGTAACATTAATACACACATAGGGTAAGAATATGCTTCAAGCATGCTAAAATCACCATTTAAAATTATAACAGATCTTCCTTTTATTTTAAAATAAAAATTTATCTTTTAATATTGGTTACCCATCCCTACTTTTGTTTTCTCCTTTTGTAAAGCCAAAAGTCAATTGTTAATAACGTTAAAATACTTAGAGACACCCTTACAAAGCTTGTTCATCATCAACCTTAAGGACAACTTTTGGCTGTCCTCTTCTCTGCCAATGTTTCAATGCTGGGAGGTTATCACGGCTGTATTTATCAACTGCTGCTACTGCTGCATGGGCACACTGTCAAATGATCAAATTGATAAATATTATTTATTATACAGAACTTGGTAACATTGCATAAGCTCATATTGTTTAATCTATATTTATCCTTCAAAAGATCACACATTATCAATTAATGTTTAAGAAAGTTTATTATTCAAAATAATAAAAATTAGTTATGAAAATCTCATAATATAGAACAAGATATCATTACATCTAATTTTTGTTAAATAAAATATAGTTTTGCTCTGAGTGGAATAAAAAAATATATTTTTCGACTTCTGCTTAATCACCTGAGCTCCTATTTTTCCTTTTCCCATTTTGAGATCATTCCTGACTACTAACACCATTTTGTATTCCCCAGACACTGTATTTCCTTCTCCTTGACCAAGCTGGGCTTGATTCTGATGAAAATGTCTTTGAAAATAATGTGCTGTTTTTTTACAATTACAATAATTTGTTAAACAAATCTGTGACGTATTCCAAGCAACTAATTTATAAGAGATCTACAAGTTGAGTTTTTAAAATAAATGTATGACTATGAATACTATGATAATACTAATAAGAGTTTATAAACATAATTCCATACTTTACCATTACATTAGAAAGAGCATAGAATCTTCTCCACCGGCAGAGGACATAAGCAGCAAGGAACCCTCCTCCAAAACATATAGCCATTGTCAGTTTAGGATTCTTTCCTACTAGTGTTGATATTTCCATCACTAAAATTGATGCTAATTCTTTCATGTAATTATTATTTTAAACTTCATAGAAGTTAAAGTGATGAGATAACTTCTATCTCTCTCCCTTGTGTATTTTAGAAGTGAACATTTTTAAATCTTTAAAATTGATGGAAAGTTATAATCCTGAAGCTGTATGACTTGACCGATTCATTAATAAGAAACCATTTAGTAAATTGTTTACACTAAGCGAGGCAGGCTTGGCTTAAACAATCTGAAAAAAAAATAATTAAAAATTGAGACCTTATCTTTTCCCATCTATTATAATTACAGTGGGGTCCGCTTAAGTCTCAACGGCCTCGAGGTATGAAAAATGGCGCCGAGATAACCGATCACCGAGTTAAACGAAAACCAATATGGTGGCAAAATATTAACATGCGCTTGAAAATTCTTTATAATTATATACATGATGTGCGTTAATTAGTGATGGGACGATTAAACGGAATCGTATCGGAATATCGGGACACTATTTCTTCACTCTTTCCTAAGGTTGTTAAGACAGTTCGTTTTTAAGGACCGTTTAAGTTTAAATATAACCATTTATTGCGTTAGCGCAGTTTTTTTCCCCTAGTACATAACTACATGTATAAGGAATTCATCTAGTCCTGCCCGACACACTCGTGTGCGCCCGCGCGCAGGGTCCGCTGGTGACTTTCCTTACAAGCTACACAAATACATAACACACCCATCCCCTCAGCTTACAATGGACTCAGAATTCCTTCGGTAACTTGAGTGCTAATCGGACTAACCAACAACAATGGCGTGGGAGATTGAGAGTGGGGGTGGGTAAACTGTCTGTAGTCTGTTATATTATATATTTTAAAATCTGGGGAGCCTTGTTAACAGTAAGCACCCTATGATTTTTCGTCCCATCACTAGCGTTAATAAATGAGAATGTACATGACATGCACATGATTTTGGAGTTTTTTTTTACACATAGGCGCTGTTATTTGTTTATCATGACCTATATATGACTCATAACAAAGCGAACTCTTCTCTATAAAAGTGTACAAAAATAAATTAGGAACTCCTTTTGAACCTTCAACTTTGATACATTTTAATTAATTCTAACCAATAGTTAAATGGGTTTTGCACACGGCCACTTCTTATGAATGAAACAATGAGAACAAAGCAGTAGTAATAGAGTCAAAATGAGGTTGAAGGATGAATGGTTGCCAATGACAACAAGTCTGCACACGGTACATTTTGTTATTCCATTCGAAACTAAATATTTTAGACATGCGATTCTGCGTACATCTTTGCTATTGAAGCAATTACGTAATACTCGGCATCACTTACGCGGCCGATTGCCGAGTATCTCCGAGCATACGAAAATCGACCGATGCCGAGTACCCGAACCGATCGGTTCATCACTATCGATAAGAACATTTTCAAAAGCTGGCTATGTAAGTTAGTAACACAGCGACTTAAAATAATCGAATTAACAGCTGAGAAAATGCAAAGACAAAGAGAGAATTTGGCGGTTCCAAAATAAAAATGTCAACTTAATAGAGCTGGCGAGTTAACCAGGGCTCGAGTTAAGTGGGCCCCACTGTATAGTTACAGACACTACATACATAAGATTATTTCATCCTTACGCTTATCCATATCTAGTCTTGCATTTTCATTAGAGTTTTAAATGTTGATAGTGTGTTGGTTTTCCTGAATGTTGATAGTGTGTTGATTTTCCTGGTTTGATCAGGTAACCCCATTCCACATCCGAATTTCAGACGGGAAGAACGAAAATTTTTGTGTTTGCTCTGTTTTTCACACGGACCTACAACAGCTTGAGGTTCAGGCATGGAGAAGGAAAACCATCAATCAATCCGAATGGAAGGATGTGGTGGAGCAGGCCAGGGCCCTACATGGGCTGTAGCGCCACTGATGATGATGGTCTAAAAATAGACGTCCTACTTGCAAGAGTTGCTTAATCCCTTGTGGAATACATTAATATGTGGCTCTACGGATCATGTGTTCTGAAATGTCACCCCAAAATGATAACCCAAACGCCTTGAAAAATTCGACTAACGAAAGGTCGAAGCTAAAAAATCTTTGAGTTAAGGAGATATAAAATACATTGGTCGCACAGAATTTAGCTGGCAAAGAACAATTATTGTTAGTAACAATTAATTCGACTTTGGGAAGGTCGACTTAGAGAGGTCCAACTGTATAAGCATCCCTTGCTGGTCTAGGGCTTCAGATGAATTAAAACCTTCTCCTTTTTTTTACTCGACAAGCGTACTAGTACTGTAGAGCCAGTGAACAAAGAAAGATGATTTTTTTTTGACTATTTGAATTTGATAAACTTTATCATAAAACCTAGTTCTAAATTTTGATTTAGTTGATTTTTTTTTAAATGACCCATGACCCGAAAAAAAAACTTGATGCGAGGAAATAAGAAATTACCAGTCCCATCAGCTCTATTTAAAGTTATAAATATAAAGTTATAGACTATGAGGGTAATTACCGACTACGAGACTAATAAGTTATAAGTTACTGTTATGTCAATAATGTCATGTTATTTTTTAAAATAAAATTTTCGAAGTGATTATTCGCACGGTTTTGGCCATGCGGATAATGCTGAGTAATGTCGTCGGCGCATGTGTCTTCTAGTGGCTGGTCACGTTGAAAAAAAAAGCGCCCAGTGTAGACAAAATAATAGCCGACATCTGCTAAAATGTGTAATTTATATGCAATTACTAATTAAAATGTCATGATTACTGAAATTTTAAAGTAGCACTGCATATTGGTTTGCAATTAATTGATAATTATTTATAATTTAAAAATAACAAATTTATTCATCAGCTTCTCCAGTTGAGTGGTTAATCTAGCTTAGTTCGATATATCATTATGGTACGTGGATCGAATCCTAGGACCGTCTTACTTATTAATTTTTTTTTGGGGGGGTGGGGGGGGGGTTGTTATTTTTTTGTTTTGTTTGTTTTACAACCACAGTGAGGATGTTTGCAAACAGTCAAGCAGGCTCTTTCACAGAAACATTTTATTATTCCCCCACCCATGCCTGTCTTATCTATTCTGTTAGTCACTGTTACAGACTCACACTTTAAAATTTTTATGCTAAACTGGCTATACCATTATATTGTTTTTCGTTTTTTCATGCTTTAAATTAAATTAACTTGTGGATTTATGACATGATTACCACAGGTACAATGCTAGTTTTGGGGAGAATAATAATTATCCTTTTTAATTACTGAGTCTCATCCAATTATGAATGAAAGTTAATAAAGGTACTTCATAATATATTGAATAAAAATACAAAGTCAAAGTTGATTGACAATCAATGATTGCACTGTAAATCCGTAGTATTACTAATTAATTAATTAATGATTAATAATTAAATAATGATATGCAGGTCAGCTCAGATTATTGCTAAAATGGATACAAATATAAGATTCCAGACACTCGAAAGACAGTTAAAATGGGTAATGTACCACATCTGCGTTGGCCTTGCAAATTTGGGAAATTCCAGTTAGATGGGCTATTGACACACTTTTCTACTATTCTCACTATTTTTATATTATCTATTGCTACGATAAAATTCTTATTGTCTGTAGTATTATTATTGTAATTCTAGCAATTATTCAGCTCGCATAAAAAAAGAACAATTTAAAAAAATAATTTGTCGTTCATAAGCCAAACTAAATGAAGAAAAGTGACAAAAACACCAAGGAGTCTAATTCTAATGTAAACAAGATTTACAATGTGGCCTACTGATAATATGGACCAGGACGATCAGAAAAATTACATTTCCCTATCTCAAATATGATCGGCACACGCACTACGTCAAAGTACCTATTCATGACTGGAGTCGATTTTTAAGGTTTTTAAAAAAATTTATATTGTTCGTTTTGGCTCGCCACTGAAATAGTTGAAGGGGCCGTCCATAAATGATGTCACGCACCAGGGGGAGGGGGCGCACACATTTGTGACGAGGGGGGGCGTGTTTAAGAAATGTGACGCCACATAAAAAACGTGCAACTTTAAATAAAAGTTCAACTGAAATATTTTATTGCTTCCAATTTATTTAATGACGTTTTAAATGGCTTCACGCTTGTTACGACATTAGAGTGCAGGCTTTATACTAAATAAGGCTCATTTTCAAATAGGAAATGTGGCTTTTATGGGAGGGGGGGGGGCGCAACCTTTATGACGTCATATTTGAGGGGGGCCTAACTTTTTGTTACCACGTGTGACGATGAGGGGGGATGTGCCAAAATCACGTCATATCATTTGTTGACTGTCTCTAAAGCGAAAAAAGTAGTTATTCTAAATGTCAATGAAGGTCTCTATTACAACAAGTGACTAAAATGTTAAAAACTCAATTAAAAGTAAAGAAAATTAAACTTAATCAAACTCCACTGAATACAAACTTAATTTGGTTAAAAAATTAACAACATGCAATAGGTTAAAACAAAAGTACTTCTACATCTAAACACTGTAGAACAAAAGCTGAAAAAATGAGAATATTTTATATTTATATACCGGTAATTATACTTATGATCAAGTTCTATAATAATAGACAAGTGCAAATATTTTTTTTATAAAAGGGTTTTTAATCACAAATTTTTGTATACTTATCATATTATTGCTTATACAGTCGAAACCGCTTAAGTCGACGGCGTTGGGGTATGCAAAATGGCATCGAGATAACCGATGATCGAGTTAAAACGAAAACCAATATGGCGGCAAAATATTAACATGCGCTTGAAATTTCTTTATATACGTGTTGTGCGTTAATTAGTGATGGGAGGATTAATCAGAATCGTATCGGAATATCGGGACCCTATTTCTTCACTCTTACTCTTTCTTAAGGTTGTTAAGACCGTTCGCTTTTAATTACCGTTTAAGTTTAAATATAACGCCGTTTTGCGGTGATTCCCAGATTGAGCGATACTGTGCCTACGAAGCCACTTGCTTGATTTTCCTTACAAGCTACACAAATAAGTAACCTACACATCCCCTAATTGTCCCCTAACCATTCTCTTCCTAATCATCTTCTTTGGGTCCGTCCCCTCAACTTACAATGGACTTAGAATGGTCTATCGTGACCTATATATGACTCATGACAAAGCGAACTCTTCTCTATATAAACGTACACAAATAAATATACTCAACTTTGACATATTTTAATTAATTATAACCAATAGTTAAATGGCTTTTGCACACGGCCACTTCTTATGAATGAAACAATGAGAACAAAGCAGTAGTACAGTACATGTAATAGTCAAAATGAGGTTGAAGGATGAATGGTTGCCAATGAAAACAAGTCTGCACACGGTACACTTTATTATTCCATACGATCCCCTCAGCTTACAATGGACTTAGAATTCCTTCGGTAACTTGATGCTAATAGGACTAACCAACAACAATGGTGTGGGAGATTGAGAGTGGGGGTGGGTAAACTGTCTGTAGTCTGTTATATATATTTTTAAAATCTGGGGAGCCTTGTTTACAGTAAGCACCCTATGATTTTTCGTCCCATCACTAGCGTTAATAAATGAGAATGTACATGCACATGATTTTTGAGGTTTTTTTTTACACAAAGGCGTTGCCGTTATTTGTTTATCATGACCTATATATGACTCATAACAAAGTGAACTCTTCTCTATAAAAGTGTACAAAAATAAATTAGGAACTCCTTTTGAACCTTCAATTTTGATACATTTTAATTAATTCTAACCAATAGTTAAATGGCTTTTGCACAAGGCCACTTCTTATGAATGAAACAATGAGAACAAAGCAGTAGTACAGTACATGTAATAGTCAAAATGAGGTTGAAAGGATGAATGGTTGCCAATGACAACAAGTCTGCACACGGTACATTTTGTTATTCCATACGCATCGAAATTTTTTAGACATGCGATTCTGCGTGCATCTTTGCTATTGGAGCAATTACGTAATACTCGGCATCACTTACGCGGCCGATTGCTGAGTATCTCAGAGTATACAAAAATCTACCGATGCCGAGTAGCCGAACCGATCGGTTCAGCCCTATCGATAAGAACATTTTCAAAAGCTGGCGATTTAAGTTAGTAACAGTAACACAGCGCTGTGAGCAAGCGGGCTGTGACGTCACCAGCGAGGCAGAAATTGTATGCCTTGGTTATAAAAAAATAGAGTCAAAATGAGGTTGAAGGATGAATTGTTGCCAATGACAACAAGTCTGCACACGGTACATTTTGTTATTCTATACGCAACTAAATGTTTTAGACATGCAATTCTGCGTGCATCTTTGCTATTGGAGCAATTACGTAATACTCGGCATCACTTACGCGGCCGATTGCCGAGTATCTCAGAGTATACAAAAATCGGCAGATGCCGAGTAGCCGAACCGATCGGTTCAGCCCTATCGATAAGAACATTTTCAAAAGCTGGCGATTTAAGTTAGTAACACAGCGCTGTGAGCAAGCGGGCTGTGACGTCACCAGCGAGGCAGAAATTTTATGCCTTCACTTGGTTATAAAAAAATCACATCTAACATTTTCAAAAGCTGGCGATTGGTCATGGGGATCGAGATAACCAACATTAAGTGGCAAATTTGACCCTTTTTTGTGCTCATGTTATGAGGTTTCGGCGACTTAAAAAAATCGAATTAAACGACGAAAAAATGCTAAGACAAAGAGAGAGTTTGGCGGGTCCAATAAAAAACGTCGACATAATAGGGTGGTCGAGCTAACCGAGCTCGAGGTAAGTGGGTTCGACTGTACTTATTAAAACTTATCATAAAATAGGGCAAACAAAAATTAAACACCAAAAAACGCAATATTTTTTGCCACTACTACTAATTACAAATTCTGCAATTTTTTGTTGAACTAAGTTAATTTAAATAAAACAATTTTTTTAAAATTCCGTTAAATTCCGGTAGTCACACCTACTACCACTACTAATAATTTTACTAAATAAATATAAAAATATATATTCTGTATTGCTGGCTAACAAATATAAAGCATTTTTTTGTTGTTTTTCTGTTGTTTTTTAAAAAATTTGTTGTTGTTTTTTTTGTTGAACTAAGTTTATTTAAATTAAATAAAACATTTTTTTTAAAAATCAGTTAAATTCTGGTAGTCACACCTACTACCACTACAAAATATAAATATATAAATTCTGTATTGCTGGCTACTGAGCCTACTGTAGGCACTCCAGCTCAAAATTTCAAATACAACTGACATAAACAAATACTGGCTAACAAATATAACGCATTTTTAAAAAAAAATGTGTTGAACTAAGTTACTCGACTAAGTTTATTTAAATAAAACAATTTTTTTTAAAATTCTGTTAAGTTCTGGTAGTTACTTATCTTAAGGGATTTAATCAGTAGTAAAAGTAAAAAAAAATAGTGAGAAATAGTAGAAGTAGAATAAGTGTGTCATCTAACTGGAATTTCGCAAATTTGCAAGGCCAACGCAGATGTGGTACATTACCGTTAAAATGACAATTGAATTAGTTCGACATTATTCTCACGGTCAAAACCGTGCGAATAATGTTCGACATTATCCGCACGGTTTTGATCGTGCGAGTCGAATTATTCGCACGGCCAAAACGCAAGGTCTCACGAGAAAATAAAATTTCGCTGTGAAATAATATACTTTATATACGTGTAAAACTGCAGGATTACCCATTCAGATATAGTAAATGTAATTTTAAATTAAAATACAGTATTTTTGCTCAGTTGAAATTAAAAATTGTACGAAATAAAAATGTGTATAACCATATCATACATTTTCTGTGATTTGCGGCGCCATTGTTGCCATGAAATTTGAGAAATCTTTTCGCTTCAAAGTTATTATTATTAATTTGTTTTTAAATTGCCCAATTGGATATTTCGTACAACAAATTATTTGTCAAATAATAATAATAATAATTTTAAGGATTATATTATCAAGAAACAGGGGGAACAGGGAAATACATGTTGAGTAATTAGCACATAGCAGATATATGATAAACTCTAAAATGGATCCTAATTTTAAATAGAGTAAATAATATACCGTGTATACTCGTTCTATAGCCCGTTCCTTCTTGTCTTATCTATACAGACGCTCCTTCTATGCAGAAGATAGTTGCGTCCACAGACCATGACAGATGATCTGTTTGGCAAGTGATGCAGCGCTCACAGGCCACGGCTTTGTGGGTTCCACGCATTACCCAGCCGCCTAACTACATGTAGTGTTAGGTACCCATTCGGAGCGGGGTAACTCAGGGACGCCCTAGGCCCCGGGAACAAACCCTTGCCTTCACACGGATTCGAACCCGTGACCACCGGTACGACAGTCCAGTGCGCTGCCACTCGACCACCGCGTCCTCATTAGCCGACCCCCCCCCCACACACACACACTTTTCGAAGAGAAAAGTGTTAAAAGTCTTTAACCCACTCGTAAGCCGAACCATAAAATATAACACGACAGCTTAAACAAAATGGTACACATTTTTTTAAAAAACTACAAGCTAAATCGGTCATTATGGTTGTTTATTTTGTACTGCCTATCTTTGTCTTTGTGATCTTTGTTAGGCAAGAGTTACCGGTATTTAAAAAAATAATCTTTGGTAAACAGCGACGAAAGCGCGTACATTAAAATTCGTTGTTGAAAACAAAATTTGTAAAACAAGTTATTAATTAAAACGTTCACAAAAATAAATAAAATGATTAAACAAGGTAATTGCAGATGTTTAATAATATAATATAGTTATTATAGCTTCTGGTAGAGTATTCGAATCTTGTAGAATGTAATGTAGAAAATGAAAAGGACCTTGATTTTGATTCTTGATGATCTACAACAGTGCTTCTCAAAGTGGTGGTCCTTGGACCGGTGCCGGTCCGTGGGCCATCCGCTGCCGGTCCGCAGATGTTCTCAAAAAAAGGACCAAAAAAATTGTCAGTGCAGGGAAAATAGTGCACCGGTCCCTGGTGCAATGGAAAAAATTCCTGCCGGTCCGCCATACTAAAAAGTTTGAGAAGCACTGATCTACAATTTTACTCAATGTACAATTCAATAACAATACCGATATTCAATGTTCGTTCGTTCATCCGTCGATACGACGAGGACCACTCTAGTCATCCGAGGGTTTTCTGTGCGTGCGCAGATGGCTGATTAGGCCGATCCTTGCACGAAAGGTTCGGGAACAGAAGGGACAGGGGGCGAGTGCGACATCTCCTGGAGGGTTGACAGCATGGGCCTTTCGGGCTTGCCTCTTCTTTTCTGCGGCGGTAATCCGGTTTGCCTCACATGACCTGGCACCTTCGTGGATGGAAGAGCACCAGGTGGATCGGTCCATTGCAGCTCGTTCCCACGTGTCTGGATTTATGGCAAACGCTTTCATTGTGGCTTTCAGTGTGTCTTTGAAGCGTTTCTTTTGCCCACCGTGGGACCGCTGGCCATACTGGAGCTCACCATAGAAGATTCTCTTTGGCAGTCTCTCGTCTGGCATTCGGACAACGTGCCCTGCCCAGCGAAGCTGGGACTGCATCAGGAGGGTGAAGATGCTGGGGAGACCTGCCTTGGTCAGTACCACTGTGTCTGGAATTTTGTTCTGCCACTTTATGCCGAGAATCTTCCTGAGGCTTGTTATATGAAAGTGGTTCAGCTTTCTTGCATGGCGCTGATAAACAGTCCAAGTTTCACAAGCATAAAGCAGTGTGGGGAGCACCACTGCCCTGTACACTTTCAACTTGGTCTGGATGGTAATGCCTCTTCTGTTCCAGACATTAGGGTACAACCTGCCAAAAGTGGAGCTGGCTCTGGCAATTCTGACGTTCACTTCGTCATCGATGGTGACATTTTGAGACAGTGTGCTGCCTAGGTATGTGAACCGGTGCACTGTATTGAGTCTCTGGCCGTTGACAGTGATGTTGGGCTCTACGTAGGGTCTTCCAGGCGCAGGCTGATGGAGGACCTCAGTCTTCTTGGTGTTGATTGACAGACCAAAGTTTGTGCAGGCACTGGAGAACAGGTTTACACTGCGTTGCATGTCGGCTTCTGAGACAGCGTTGAGGGCACAGTCATCAGCGAACAGCAGGTCTCTGATGATGTCTGTCATAACCTTGGTTTTTGCCTGGAGCCTCCGAAGGTTGAACAGCTTGCCATCTGTGCGGTATTTAAGGTTGACACCAACATCCTCGTCTCTGAAGGCCTCTGTCAGCATGGCGGAAAACATGAGGCTAAACAGTGTTGGTGCCAGGACGCAGCCCTGCTTGACTCCGTTTGTGACTGGGAAAGGATCAGAAAACTCCCCGCTGTCCTGGACTCTGGCCTGCATGCCTTCATGGAATTGTTGCACCAAGACGATGAATTTCCTTGGGCAACCGTACTTGGCCATGATCTTCCACAGACCCTCTCTGCCAACAGTGTCAAAGGCCTTGGTCAGGTCGACATAGGTGGAGAACAGATCAGAGTTCTGCTCCTGACATTTCTCCAGCAGCTGCCTGGCAGCGAACACCATGTATATTCAATATATCCATGCAGAAATACGTTAATGACCCGCTCGTAAGCCGACCCCTCAACTTTTCCCCCTAGATTTTGTCCAAAAAAGGTCGGCTTGCGAACGAGTATTTACGGGTAATTGTGCTGCATACTTATTAGGTGTGTATTAAAGAGGGGACTGTCGGACACGAGACAAACCTTCCTACCGTGCAGAATTTCCTCTAAGCTATCCGGACCTGAACGAGCGTACGACTCAGACCGGCCCCGTGGTACTCATCGCTTCCCACCGTCGCAATGTTTTTATCCAAGAATTTTCGGCGAGACAGACCTCCAATTATAGAATAGCTTTTTCAACTCTATCCAAATTTCGTTGAACTCTTCAACCATTTATTACATGTAATCATGTAATGTTATACTTATACGCACCGAACCTGCACTATTAAGTTTTGTCTTATCTATAGTCTATACCAAGGGTCTCCAAACTACGGTCCGCGGGCCAGATGCGGCCCGCGAGGCCATTTCATCCGGCCCCTTGAGACCTTTTAATCTCAAAAAAAGATATTATTTTTACATGTAGTTAACCACAAAACTGTGTGTAGTCGGCCCTCAAACTGCTGTTTGACAGTTAATGCGGCCCTCCGGCAGAAAAGTTTGGAGACCCCTGATTTATACAGACGCTCCTTCTATACAGAAGATTATTGCGTCCACAGCCCATGCCCATGCTGGTCTTTTGGCAAGTGATGCAGGGTGCACAGGCCACGGCTATGAGGGTTCCACGCATTACTCTGCCGCCTTTTTTCCCCTAACTAGTGTTAATGAGTATAAGTGTTAGGTACCCATAGCCATAATTCAAAGCTGGGTGGACTCAGGGACACCCCGGGAACAAATCCCTGCCTTCATATGGATTCGAACCCATGACAATTGGTGGGATGCAATAATCTTCTGTAATTGAGAAGCATCTTTAACTGATAAGATGAAAGGAGCTTCTGTAAAGTAAAGTGTTTGATTTGAACTTGTCTTTAATCATTTATCCCAGTCAGTGTATCGTATAACTATGTTTTGACCAATGTTCCCTTTAAGGTGCGCTGCCGCACAGATATCTGAAAGACGCAGCGCAGCCGTTTAGAATTGCAACGCAGAAAATTTTGTAAAATATTGCACAAAATATGCATCACTGTGCAATTCTGCACACAAGTTTTTGCACTTTGCACACGGACGAACAAACCTTAGAGGGAACATTGGTTTTGACTTGAAAAATGTTTCTTAGAATATTCTAATATGAGATTTGTAAGTTTCTGAGCCAGTCCTTTGGTTTTCAAAATAAAATGTGTCTTCTTGGATGATGGCTTTGAGATTGTGGATGAGTTACATTATTATTTTATTACCAGTGCTTTTTGTCTTTAAACGGAACGCATATTAAAACAACCTAAAAAAGCAGTAAGACCAAATAGTCTGTGGAAAAAAGATGCCGTTCTGCTAGAAAAAAGCACTGATCATTACCAAGATTATTTTTGGAGAGCTCCATTATTTATTTAAATACAAAAGTCCCCTCTGTTTTGAATGGAAAGCATTTGAATTTGTAATAGATTTATGGTCCCGTTACTGATCTTATTAATAGGGTTTATTCAAATAAATGTTTGAATTACATAGGATTTAAACTTTATGTAACCAACTGTAAAAAAAGTATGAAATCAACCCAACTATGCCACCAATATATTATTGAGTAAATAAATTGCCTGTTTTTAAAATAATATCTAAACATCATTCAAATATACTTGAAAGTAAAATCAAATTTTATTGACTTGTGAAACTAGTTTTAAAATGTTACTGTGTATTTGATAATTAAGCCTGTTGTCCCCTTTATTTTGTAGAGTGCTTCCGAGATACAAAAAAAATATATATATATTTAAAAAAAAGAGGAATCAGTCAGGAAGTCTTATACAACTAGCAAATGCCATGTCAGATGCCTACAACTCTCTTAGGGCAAACCAGTCATTGTAGAAGGTTTTTTTGAGGAGCGTACGAGGAGAAATAACTGTAAATTCTCATGCTGACATCTGAGAAAGAAGACCCGGCAGACTGTCTCACTGTGTTGACTGAGTAGGGCTGGAGTTTCAGTGAAGAAGAAGTGAAAGACATAAACCTGAGTTTGCACATGAATATGATATTGAATCGCTACCTGTGGATTGTCTAACTTGGAAGGACTGTTTGTGTGGCTTTCTGTGGCACCATCCAAATGTGGTTCCAAGAAAAACATAATATCTTAGCAATGTAAGAGCATTACCTGAGGCCTGAGTCTGAGGTCATTGAGAAATGGTATGAACTACTCAAGAAAACTTAACAAGATGCAGGAGTTATTGACCACCACCGTCAGGTGTTCAACTGTCTTTAAACTGGCTGCATCACTAACCCAAGACGCAAGTTGTGTTAGTAGAAAATGAGGCTGTTGAAGGGAACCAGAGTATAGGTGGCTTGGGGCATGAACTGTGCATGCTTTGAAAGTGGCCAGGTGCTGCCACCATTTGGAACTTATTGCCCAACTTTGTATTTTCATTTTATGATTAGTTGTAGCTTTTAAGCCCTTTTTTCACTGTACGGCTTCATAATTTGCTGAATAAAACTTTTTCTCATAGAAATATGTGTTGCCTGTGACTTAAAAGCTGTAATTAAAATATTAACCAGTTAATTTAATATAGTTTTTTTAAAACTTAATTTGTGTACTTTATTCTTATGACAATGAGTGTTTTTATGAAAAAAATGAATTTGATGTTATTATATTTTTAATATTTATCTAACTTTTATTATTAAATTTTTACTACTATAAAGATATATTACTATGTTAAAATTAGGATGAGTAATTAGTAATGTATTATTAGGATATTGGCTAATGGTTACTAATTTAAAGTACATTGTATTCTATTTGTCTAGGTGTGTAGTGACAGTCACTAGTAGTGTATTATTTTGAAAATGTCAACTGATGAAGTTGGACATGAAAACCTGTACAAGAAATCAAGTGGAGATATTTCACACATCAAGCTTACATCTAAAGCTGCTTTAAAATGTAATTAAGACTAACTAAAAGCCTTTCACTTTCAGTAATGTTTAATATGTAATGGTGATGTCATGCTGATTAAAGACATGAGAATTATTAAAATATTTTTTTTTATATATTATCTTTTGTTATCACACACACATATATATAGTTTAAAGAAACATGATTAATTATAAAGGTATAAAATCAGGAAATTTAACTACTTTAATGGCAATATAGTGAATATCATGAAGATTTTGCACAATGAAAGTCAGTGTTTGCTTCTATGGTAATAAATAATTATTTATTCATCTTGCTTAATTAATTTCTTTAAAAAATGATTAATCCCAGCATCGCAGCTCAAGCATAGAGAAAGACTTCTCACCAACAAGCGTCTCAAAATTGAAAGTTTGGAAAAAGCAGATTTAATTCTGTCTAGTGAAGAGGAAAGAGAAAAGGTTCAGAGAGATACATTTTATTTATGGCAAATAAATTATTTGAAACAAAAATGTTATAACATTTAAGTGTAATTCTGTATCATTGTCTGACATTAATATCCGGTGAAAATATATCTCTTACCCATAAAATGAAAGACTAAATAAGAGCTAATGAAAATTTTATGTGTTGTAAGATAACAATGTTAATTTATTTTAGGTAAAGGTGCTATATTAAATTATTATTGGATTATTCAAATTTTTAAATACATGTATATATTATAAACAATAATAAATTCTAATTATGAATTTTAAATATTAACAATGATGAATGTAAATATATTATATTACAATATTGAAAATCTAATAAAAATGCAAGACTAGACTTAAACTATGGATAAACGTAGGATGCAATAATTTTCGGTATAGAAGGAGCGACCGTAGCATAAGATAAAATAGACAGTTCAGCACAATGGTCACTTAATGTTATTTAGTATATCAGTAAACAATTAAGTAGCATTATTTTATTTTTGCTATACGCATTTAGGTGGTGAATACGACAAAATGGCTGAAGCAAGGAAAGAAAGCTGAGGCCTTAAGAATACTGCACAGAAGTTTCTCAAGGAATTATGAAAATGCCCAGACTTTTATCCAGTAATTATAAATATATTTTGATTCAAATATATGAATCTTCAAAATGCATAAAAATTTTCTGTTTTTAAAATTTCATTACTGTTTGATCTCTTTTTGGCTTAAATTTGATTAATAAATTTTTTGTTTTTTATTTCAAGAAAACAAAACAAAACAGCTATTTATGATTATTGAATGAGGTTTTCAAATGTTCTTATGAAAGTTAAAGTCTAGTGATTGATAATAGAAATGCCTTAATAGTTCAACTTTAAACATGGACCATTAACTCATAAAAATAATCACTCATTTGCATTTAAAATAGAACTCTTTTTAAAAGTTTTATTATTTTTTAAGAAAAGAATACATTTACTAGTTTTGATGTCATCCATAATTTGTTACAGTTGTGAAGGCATACCATTGCTGCAGAGTTGTTTTCTTTCTGCCGACGGTGAGATTCTCCATGCTGCAGCTTGGTGTGCTATCAATTTATCAGCCGGTGGCTCTGATGTCACTCAGAGAATCATGTCTTTCTCCCCCATCTTGATACAGTATTTGCAAGGAAATGACACGGTGATGCAGGTTAGAGAATAGCAAATATTGTTTTAAAATTATTCTAAAAAGTGAGAAGATTTTCATTGCTTTAGAACGTCACCATATTTATAAATAATTAAATAATAACTTTTGTTACTCGTGAGAAATTTAATTTACATTGTATTCACACTCTGTTTTCTTCACTGCCCTGGACCATCTTGACTATCGCTAAATACAGGCAACCATCCCCTCAAATCAATGAATCAAATATATTGATACTTTGATATTTAGATATTTTAATTGTTTCTAATAACTGTAACTGATGGCTTCATAATGTGGTATTAATCTAACATTTTAACAATATCTTCCTCCCACTTCTTGTCTACCTCTAGATGCCAGATAACTTATTCTATTTGATTTGACAGATCCATTATCTGATGTGAATCATAACACATACAATTTTTAATCACCAAGTGTTACAGTGTTATTTAACATATCAAACAACAGTTATCTATTCCCTCAAACCAAGAGAAATATCAATTTTTTTGAGGACCTGATCATAATTGCAATGATTAACAAAAAAGACACACTGCTCTGGACAGGACACATAGACAGGATGAATGACTGTAGAAAAGCAAAAATAACAAAACAGAAACCTAGATGCAGACCGTTATCTGCTGACCAAGACTAAAATGAATCGATATATCCAAAAAGCTTGTGGTCCAAGCATGGAGACAGAAGACGTGATTAGACAGATTGGAATAATGTTTTTAAGGAGGCCAGAGCCCCACATAGGGTTGTGTTTCAGTCTAGTTGATGATGATTTATCTATTCCCCAGAAGTGGAATAATGTTTTGAGGATTGTTTCAGTCTAGTTGATGATGACTTATCTATTCCTCAGGAGCTGTGTGCATGGGCCATAGCAAACCTTGCTGGAGATTCCCAAATGAATAAGAAAACATTGCTTAAGCAGGGCTGCATACCTTATTTAGTTGATTTAATATCAGATGTAAGTCATTTATCTGCCCTAAGAAAAATTGCTTAAAGTATTATATGTATATATATTTTTTATAAGCATTGAAATGTCCTGCCAAATATTTATGAATTTCTTTTTTATGTTTTGCCATTTTCCATTTACTTTTACACATATAATTTGAGAAAAAGTAAAATCATTTTTTAAAGATTAATTTTATGCATAGGAAAGTACTTTTTTTTCATTTTGTTATGGTTTAAAAAAAAACAACCTAATTATAAATTTGCTTTTTTTTGTATTTGGGCAAAAACTTAAGAAATTTTTTTTTCTCCCTAATGGAATACATTTATAAATTCGTATTCTATGTTTTTCACTAACTTACTATATATTCACTACATTCGTTATTACTTTTTTTTCTTTCAGAAGCACCAAAGGGATTTAGAGGCACGGTCACAGAGTGTTATTTTTGCGCTAATAAACTTGGCAAGGGACACTGATTATGCATGTGTACGGTCAGTATCCATTATCCATTGAATTAAAGTACATTTTTATTGAAGAACACGGTTTTATTTAGAAACACATTTTAGTTTGTTAGGATAATGATAATGGGTTTCAAAAAATTGTTATATAGAGTATACATAGGCCAGACAGGATGTCACAATCCAACATATGAGTCTTCAAACAGACAAAAACTGATAAAAGTGAAATAAAAATGAAAACTTAGCTGTTTTGTTATGATGAAGAATCCAAAAATCAGAAAGACGAGACATAATTATTCAGAGGTTATAAAGACTAATGGAAGAGTGGGCGCTGCAAAGTTTGAACATGTCAGTAAGAACATGTCAGTGGTGTCTATTCTCAAGACTGACTCTGCCAGGCTTGTTAGTGCAGCAGAGACCAACAGTGATAGGTGGGTTATTCACCCCAATATGTCATGGTCATGTCCATGGAAAGGCCTGGTGACAGAAAACTGTTTATCGTGCGTAATCGATATTATAAGTTCAGGGATGGGATTAGAGAGTAACCTCCCCATCTCACCAATGTAGTTGGCAAAGCAACGAGTGCATACAATGGTGAAGGCAACGTTGTGGCTAGTGAAAAAGAAAGCCGTCTATTTTTATGAACGTTCCCTTAGGGAAGACAATCCAATCCGTTTAGGTGACAAAGGGGCAAGTCTTGCAACAACATCGGTCGCATGGTTTTGTCCCCAAATGGGCAGGAGGGAGAAGATAGGAGGCTGTTTACTAGGCATGTGTATACCCTGGTTATATAACTATTATAACATATTTTTTACCCAGCCTGATTGCAGTCACACCCCTTGTATATCATGGGTTTCAATAGGTTTTGAAAACTTAAGTTACCCCACATTTAAAAGAGCACTTTTTGAAACAATCTGAAATGAGATTAAGCAGCTAGACCACAACAGGGACTCAAACTGTCAGCATTGCAGCCTAGCCCCCAAAAGTGTTGCACCTGTTGACTTTGGGCCCAGCTCTAGACATAGCCATTGTGTTAGGATGGCGAGTGAATGCTATGTTCAGACAATGTTTAAAGGCACTGGCTAGCAGATAGAGCAGGTTGGCCAGGTTTTAGACCATTGTTTATGAGAGTTATCTCAAGCTTTCCAGAATAAGAGATTAGATTAGATAGAAGTATCTGGTTAATTGTTGTTAATTCATTTTTTGAAATTCTGTCTCTTTAAACGTGTGTAGGTGTATGCAGCAAAGCTCACTATATCATCATTTAGTGGCATGGCTAACCGACTTACCCCCCACCAGTAACTTATGCTACGAGATCGGTTGGCTGGTAAACTGTATATATGCCAGGTAAGAGTTTACATTTTTCATACAATGCTTTGTTCATCAGACACACCAAATTAAATTTCTTAAGTATTTTGTTAGATTTGAAAAGTTGTGCTATTTTTAAAAAAAACTTGCAGTCACTAAGTTTAGTTTATTGGAAAATACAAGAACTCTAACACAAAGTTTATATTTTAGAGAAAAACAAACAAGGTTATTCAATATTGCCATTATAATTGTGTTCAAATTTAATTCTTTTTATAAGACCAGAGACTTTTTCTGAATACAAAAACCAGTTTATTCCAGTGCTATCTCTGGTCATTAGAAAGTTGTCACAGATGGTACAAATTGGTGATCAAATTCAAAGAGACAAGGTTTGTTAAATTTAACTTTAAGAAAAAATTCACAGCAATTTAAAGCATTGTAGCATTTTCATCAATGATTTTACAATTTCTCATGTAAAACTCAAGTGACAGAGAAGGGCATAGTGTAATTTAGTGGTGGGCAGCTTAACTGTGGTGAAAATAATATTTCTTGAGGACTATAGTTTGAGTTTTGATTTGCTGGGGGTCACAGCAATTAAGATAACTAAGACTACTTAGAGTCACAGCATGTCCAAAACTTGATCATTAATAGTTGCAGCTCATGGCAGTTTGTAAACCTGGTGATTGATGGCTCTCTCCTTGTCTAAATGATCACATGTAACACTATGTAATCCCATGATCACATGGAATACTATGTAATCCCATGATTACATGTAAGACTATGTGATCACATGTAAGACTATGTAATCCCATGATCACATGTAACACTATGTAATCCCATAATAACATGTAACACTGTGTAATCCCATGATCACATGTAAGACTATGTAATCCCATGATTACATGTCAGACTATGTAATCCCATAATAACATGTAACACTATGTAATCCTATGATTACATGTAACACTAATCCCATGATTACATGTAACACTGTGTAATCCCATGATCACATGTAACACTATGTAATCCCATGATTACATGTAGCACTATGTAATCCCATGATCACATGTAACACTATGTAATCCCATGATCGCATGTAACACTATGTAATCCCATGATCGCATGTAACAGTATGTAATCCCATGATCGCCTGTAACACTATGTAATCCCATGATCGCATGTAACACTATGTAATCCCATGATCGCATGTAACACCTATCACTGGCATACTGTTTGCCATTCTTACTGGCTAGGATTATTTCATCTGACCCTTGACCTGTGACCTATGACACAATACTTGTTACAAGCAAGCTATCAGTTTCTCAGTCTGAACTCCATTTTGACCAACATTTGATGAGTACAGATTAATTGTTGTCACATTCATTTGTTTGTCACATAGCAACCAAGGCTTGTTTACAGTAACTCTTGTTTCTAGTAACCTCACTGGTCTAACCACCAACAGTTGTGCCACGAAAGTTACCACTTTGGTCATTAAGAAAGAAATTTTGTCAACACATTATTTGACTTCATCATTGTTTTAATAAAATTATTTCCTACTCGCTTAAACATTCGGATCATGTTGACTGATAAAATAATAATATAAATATTAACCTTAAATCTTAGATATACAAAAACTTATTGTATAGTATTTTGAAGATCTTATACATTAATCTTTGAATTTTCTACCTGTGCCTGGAAAACTTTTCATTGAATAACAGTTAAGAAAGCGTGTCATCGTACTAATATATTGTGATTGGGTGATATTGTAAAAATGTATCTATATTTTTAGGTTCTTTTACCATTCATCTACTGTATTGGGAACATCACAGGTCAAAGTACAGAAATGGCTGTAGTTGCCAGTCAGCAAATTTGTTTACACTCTAGCATCCTTGCTAGTCTAAAATCTGAGTCAAGTTTTATACAGATGGAAATGTTATGGATGTTACAGAATCTTTTGGGTTAAGTATTTTTCTCATTCTTCTACATGTGCTAACTTCAATCATTTATTTTTGTAAATCCTGTATTATATGCATGTAATAATGATTGATTTTAAAAGAAATTTTTGGATGGAAATGAAATACACTTTCCACACATCATCGTGTGTAGTATAAATAATAATGGTATGAATTAATCATTCTGAAGTATTTAAACAGTAACTAGTCTTAATCAATATCATCAGATATATTAATTCTCAACTCATTTAATGACAAATAAATAAAATACCATTTATCACATCACTCATGCTTTATGCACTGAGGATGACTGATAGAGATGCAAATGACATTTCTAATTATACTTGTAACTGTAAGTTCAGGTAATTATTTCAGTAGATGATTTTCTTTGTTCAAGTGCCAGTGTATCAGATCTAATAGGGTGTTAAAAAAAAATTGTTATTTCTGGATTGTCTATAAAAATATTTTCAGGAAAATGTTCAAATTGTCTTAGGGTCGCGGTGGTCTAGCGGTAGCGCGCTGGACTGCCGAACCGAGGCAGAAAAGAGTCACGGGTTCTATTCTCGGTGCTGGCAAGGCCCCCGGGGCATTGTGCTAGCCACACAATCCCTTGCTCATTAGTGGTGGCTAATTCAAACTTGTGAACGCTACTTCACTTGCCCCATAGTTCATCATGGACTGGAAGGGGTTATATATTATCAAATTAAAGGCAGAATTATAGTTTAGCAAATATTTTTCAAACATTGGTTATGCAAACAGTTGATATTCTCAAGTTAACTTAATAAAATGATTTTTAAAATTATTTTCAGCTGAGCCAAGCAACAGGGTCCTTGTGATGTGCCAACCTCAGCTTTTGCAGTTAATTTTCAATCTTTGCCACAGCTTTGATTTTGACATTGCTGTCAAGGTTTGTTTTGAAAAAGGTTTCCCTTCAAGTTGTTTTGTTTACTATAGAACTGTAGAATAACTGCTTCATGCTATATTTTTTTAATAACCCCATTCATCTTTCTTCATTCAACACGAAAGACTTTCAGTTGATACCAACATTAATTTTCTTCTCCAAAGTTAATCCTGGTAAACACATAAAATGGTTTACTTACAAAAGAATTCAGTAAAACTAAAATAAACTTTAATAATTTGTCTGTTTTTACAATACATGTCTTATATGCATACAAATTTTAATGTTTTGTTTGATAATTAATAATAATACAGTCGAAACCGCTTAAGTCGACGGCGTTGGGGTATGAAAAATGGCGTCGACATAACCGATGATCGAGTTAAAACGAAAACCAATATGGCGGCAAAATATTAACATGTGCTTGAAATTTCTTTATGTACATGATTAATTAGTTAGCGTTAATTAGTGATGGGATGATTTATCGGAATGGTATCGGAACCCTAATATTTCTTCACTCTTTCCTAAGTCTAAGGTTGTAATGACCGTTCGTTTTTAAGGACCGTTTAAAATTTAAATATAACCATGGTTGCCACTCAGGAAAACGGGGAAAAGTCGGGAATTCTTAAAAATAAATTCTCGGCCTTGAAAGTCGGGAAAAGTTATGACTAATCGGGAATTTATATATATATAAACATATATATACAGATGTATATATATTTATGCCGAAGTAAAGAACTTTGATTACGTCTCTGTCATGTTTCGATTCCATTTATTTAATGAAAAATAAGTTACCAGTTTATAATTGTCTGCGCATGCGCTAGAAGGTTAAAGTTTACGCTTCGCCGTGTCACAGTCGCGTTTGCCGTCGTATCAGCGAATTTAAAATACAAATAAAAAAATCAATATGGTTATTTTAAGTTTAATGCTTTTGATGTATATATATTTATGCCGAAGTAAAGGACTTTGATTACGTCTCTGTCATGTTTCGATTCCATTTATTTAATGAAAAAAAAGTTACCAGTTTATAATTGTCTGCGCATGCGCTAAAAGGTCAAAGTTTACGCTTCGCCGTGTCACAGGCGCATCAGCGAATTTAAAATACAAATAAACAAATCAATATGGTTATTTTAAGTTTAATGCTTTTGATGTATATATATTTATGCCGTAGTAAAGGACTTTGATTACGTCTCTGTCATGTTTCGATTCCATTTATTTAATGAAAAATAAGTTACCAGTTTATAATTGTCTACTCATGCGCTAAAAGGTCAAAGTTTACGCTTCGCCGTGTCACAGTCGCGTTTGCCGTCGTATCAGCGAATTTAAAATACAAATAAACAAATCAATATGGTTATTTTAAGTTTAATGCTTTTGACGTGCAGGATATCTGTTACTTAACTATCAGAACGTTCTCGAATTTCCTCAGTCAATCAAACTTGTAATATAAATAAAACTATTGTGGCCTTGACCGTTGATCACAGCACGCTGTGGGCTGTGTGTACTGTGTTAATCAGAAATGATTTCATTTCATCGTCACGCGCGTGTTAGTGTCACAGTCACTTATCATACTGGTAACAAAGCAACAACAACAAACTTTTAAAAGAATAATAATTTATTAATTTTTTAAATTTAATTATATAAAAACCACCGTCGATTCTCGATACAAACCTTTATTTTCAACCGACGAAAATCGAGCTAACCAAGTTAAGTTGCAAATTTGGCCCTCTTTTGTGCTCGAGGTACTAGGTTTCGGCGACTTAGAAAAATCGAATTAGCCGATTAAAAAATGCTAAGACAAAGAGAGAATTTGGCGGTTCCAATAAAAAACGTCGACATAATAGGGTGGTCGAGCTAACCGAGCTCGAGGTAAGTGGGTTCGACTGTATAGCCGATTTATATATATTTTTTTATATCTAAGGATGTTTAGATCTACTTGCTAATCCAGCAAATATAATGTGTAATACCTGATTTAAAAAATTAACTTTAAAGCTGGTCATTACACATTACATATATGTTACCTTAAACTGTCTAATATAAGAATTATTTTTCTAAATGTAATTCCTATAAATTAAAATATTGCAAGTTCTTTAAATTTTATTTTAGTCTTTTTAATACTTTAAAAAAAAATTTGGAAAACAGAACTAAGATTCCTCCACCCACTTTACCTGAAGGTCAAGGCCATGTATTTTATGAATTTATGTTTATATTTCTCTACATTATAGTCACTTGGCCTTGTTGACAATATGACCAAGGTTTCTTGTCAGATGTGTGAATACCTAGTGCAGCAAGGATTTATTAACATGGCTGTTGGTTTACTGAAGCAGTTTGATGTTAGAATAATTGAATGCACATTAGATATCCTCATAGATGTTGTTTGCCAAGTACCACAAGTATGATTTTTTTGTTTTCTTTGATCATTTGTTTCAATAGAGTCCTACCTACAGGCACAGCATTCCCATATGAAAATACTGAAATAATTATTTTTTTACAGTAATTTAAGTCACAATTATGGACATTAATGAGAAATATATTTTCTATGGAAATATTTATTTTCATCGAATATGTAAAGAAAGTTTGCATGCACTTACAAAGGAAAAACTATGGCATGGGTCATTTGCTATTAAAAATTGTAAGCTTTCTTCCTTCCAATCAAGTTCAATTTAAAGGGCTAGCATTACTCAAAAGAGTGATTTTTAGATTACAAACCAGTGATGAAAAAATGAGAAAGATATTGTTTGTTCAGAATCTATTTCATTATATGGCTGAGAGTAGAGACAGATTTATTTTTATTGTTTAAAATAAGTTGTAGCCAATGAAATTAATAAGACAAATATAAAGTAAAACATCATTGTATATATGTGAGTGAAAACAATAAATTTAAGCTTTAACTAATACGACAGTAAATGTTTTGGCTAATGCCTTCATCAGTACAATTAACATACAGAAACAATAAAGCTTAAATTTATTTGTTTTCATTACACAATTGGTTTGTGTATTTTGTATTTTATTTAAAAGCTTTATCGCAGTCCTATATGAGATATTTATGTGGTACATATTTCTAATGATTAATCCCCAGGCCACAAATATGTTTGCCACAGTGTGTTCATCAGATTTGCAACAGCTGTTATCATCTGAAACCACACCATTAGCCATTAGAGTGAAGACACAGCAATTACTGTCTGCCTTTCAATGACCAACATGATTGGAATATTTATGAATTAAAATGTATTGAAACAAACTGTTGTGCTAACTAAATATTACAAATTATTTCAAAACAATACAATTTTTATTTGAATTGATAAAGGGTAAAAAAAGGCAGATGATAAAGGGTTAAGAGTTTATACCTAAATTGGGGCTTTGAAACCTTTGCCAAGGGTTAAGAGTTTATGTCCAAATTGGGGCTTTGAAAATCTGTGCCAAGGGTTAAGAGTTTATACTAGGGCTGGTAACGATTAATTTAAATTTAAAAGTTAACTTTTGAAAAATTAACGATTAGTTTCATGAATTAATCGTTAATTTCTATTAAAACCAAAAATTAAAATTTATGACGTCAAACCTCAAAATCAAAGCGTTTTCTTAATAATAATAATATTCTGGTCTATAAATATAAAAATACACGTCATCACTGTTTGTGGAGTTCGCTAGTGACCGATTTTTAATAAAAAAATGTATTCGCTTAGTTACCGAAGCATAGTACCAGAAGTACCGTATTTTCACGCATATTCCCCGCAGGTTATACCAGATTTTACAAACCCCGCAGCCCGTGGGCGGGGCATTTGAATTTTTTTTTACTAAATAATGCATCAATGGCACTATTACTATTACTTGCAAAACACGAATATAAAATTAGATTCTGTATAACTTCTGGTATCTCCCCGGTTAACCTCGGAATCGAATAGTCCAGTTTAAACAGGTTTGGAACCAATTCTCATTCATGTCGTAAATCGAATGCCTTGTATAACGACTGCAGTTGTCTGATGGTACGGTGTACCGAAAAAAGAGTGCACACTTGTTTACGTTTAGCTAATCGAATAAAACATCAAAATTATAATTATTTATAATAGTTCTATTAAAATAAATAATAACCTTGTAAGTAATAAGAGATATTTTTGTGTGCATGGTATTGATAGAGTTGTGAAAAGATAGTTTGTAAGTACATCTCCTAGAGTGGTTCAGTGGGATATGACAATGCGGGGTATAAGCGTGTGCGGGTTATGTTATACTACAATTTTTTTACAAGATCTACAAATTCTGCAGGGAATATGCGTGAAAATACGGTAACAGCGCTGAGCAAACTGAACATCTCAAGGGAAGTAACAAAAACCGGTAATTGACTTTTTTTGGAAAAATAATATTTTGAACTAAATTTTACTTTATTAAATCAACATCTACATAAATTAAAATAATATTGGGGGAGAAGTTTGTACGTTATCATTAATTATTAATAAATTGAAAAAAAACAATATAAATTATAAATATTTTCTTAAATTTTAATATAATTTTTATCGATTAAAATTATTTTAATCGATTATACATTCATTAAAATTATTTTAATCGATGATACATTGATACAATTTGTAACATTAATCGAGAAATTAATCGTTAATTTCCGCAGCCCTAGTTTATACCCAAATTTTTGGCTTTGAAAACCTTTGCCAAGCCAATCTATTATTTAGTGCTTTTTTTTCCTTTTGTAGAAGCAAAATATGGGGTCATCATTTAAAGGCCAAAAAGTTAGATAAGTTTAGTTATATTTACAAATGTAAAGAAAAATTGAAAGGTCTGTGAAATCAATTATACATAATTTCTTTATATCACTTGTTATTTTGACAGTTTTCAACTTATTCTACAATGAACAGCGAAGTGACTATGTCAAGCCAACTAGAAATTATTTCTTAAAGCCTTTTAAGCAAAGGAGCAATAAATCTTAACTCATGTCTATAAGCTTCAACAACTTAAAGTCAGTGAAAAACAAAATTAGTTTTCATTTGGATTCTAGCATTTTAATACCAGTGTTGTTACATAAAGATGAGTCAAATTATAATATGAATTAAAATTAATCCTAATGCATTTTCCCTAATTTAGTCCTTGCAGCAGGTTTATTTAATTATTTGTAATTAAAATTATAAATAAAAACAAACAAAAAATATTACAATTATAACAACTTTATTGACAAACATTCATAATTTAACTAGTAGTATAATTACATTCATTATCATGGTGCGTAAAAAAAAAGATTTTTAGACCCCGCACTTTTAATGTTTCTCAAGAAGTAGTTGTGTTGGCTTCTAAAATAAAGAATTCTCAATGATTCCAAAGAATAACTTACCTTTCAATTCAAAGGTCATTCAATACTTCAAGTGCCAAACACATTTGTTAGCTAACCATAACAACAATGCACTGCATAAGTATAAACAGATCTTATGTGTGAAATGAAAGAACAGTAGACTATTCCACCAATCTCCAATTCTCAGCTCTCTGAGATACTGCCAGTGAGACATCCACACTGTGAATGTGGGTCGTCATAAGTTGATTGGAAACCCTGCAGTACTCTAATTACTGACTTCATTTAATAAACTGATGTTTTAAAAAATCACCTTCAGAGTAAATTAAATGCATTTATAATTCTAAAATCAAATAAATTTTATAAAACAAAAGGAATATTTACATTTCATTAAATAATGTTTTATCATTAAAAAGACTACAAAATGAGATGAAAGGATAAGTTCACAGTGAACATGGAGGGCAGTTATTAAATTTGAAAGTTTCATCCAGCGGACCCGTTTCATTACAACTTTTATTTACAAATACAATTAATCAAAAAGCTTTTTATTTGTTAAAAAAATGAACATTTTCAGGAACTTGCCCTTCACTTAAACTTAATTACATCAACTTGAAAGAAAAAGCTAATAAAAAAAATAACAATTATATCATTACAGCTCAAAAAAAGATTTCACCAAAATTATGTGAATCACTTATTGCTAAGACAAAATAATGGTTTAATCAATAGAAGTATATAATTTGTCAACCTTTAATGAATTACTCCTCCTAATACTGTAACCAATGATTGTGTTAAGAGTTATAGAGAGAAAAACAATGCATTTTTTTTCATGCTCAATGATGGCTGAAAAGTCTTAAGGTACAAGCTTCAGTTGTACTAAACCAAATAGAGTTTTGTGTGCAGGTGTGTGTGCAAGGTTTATTTAAAATTTTTCTGAAATAAAAAAAAAGTTAATTAGAAACTGACTCTATACTAATACTAGTTATTGCTTCATTTTCTTTTCCTCTTTTAGCCTATGGAAGCCACTTTAAAATTGTAATACACTTTATAAACACCTCCCATAGGATAACATATAATGTGAAATGTATAAACTATAGTGCAACTATACTGAAGCTCCTCAGAACTTTACAGAATGAAAGTAAAGTCTAACCAATTTACATAATTTCATCTCTGTAGATCATATGTTAAACCAAGGGCTCAAAGATTTAAACCATACAACAGGCCGCTTTGAAGCAATATTATTTTTTTGAAATTTAACACAGAAACATCCCTTGATAACATTTCAAAAAACTACTTGTTCAAGCACACACCCCAAGACAGTTTACTCATACAGCTCAAAATCCATTCTAGCAGAATTATAGAACTGTCCATCGGATTGATACTTGCGGCAGAACACACCCTTCCCAAATGTACCATCCTCTGCCCAAATTATCATCTGAGATGTCGTGAATGGACCCTTAATCTCTGATTCCTCTGTGAATTCTGATTTGTATTCCCACATCACACCAGAGGTTTCCTTCTCTGTTGCACTTTGTGCTTTAGAGTCTCCTGATGATGAAGGTGGATTTGGTTCTGAAATAGAAATTTATAAAGATATTAGGACAACCCAGCTATTAACTAAAAGATATGAGTTCCTTTAGAGTGAAAGCAACAAGTTGAATTTAAATTTGTCATTTGGGTTAATATTTCTTTCAAATATGAGACTAAATATTTAACAACAAATTTTTAAAAACATGTATAACAAAACTATTATAATTCTATAACTTCATGCATTTGCACTTAAAATTTTCCTCAATATTTTCAGAGAAAAAAAATATCAAAACTAGATGCTGATGATTAAGTTAATATTAACTAGTATCCCTATGTTTTAAGCAAGTCAGTTGCACCTTTAAAAGCATCAAACTTTTTTTCTGTTGTTTCTGTGTTCAGATTATTTTCTGTTGTTGGTGCTTTAATTTTTTCAGCCTCTTTGGAATCAAAATCATCAGCAAACATGTCCAAAGCATCATTATCTTTCATTGATTCTGCCAATGTCAGTCTTGATGTCTGCATAAATAAAATAAATACATTTGGGGGGGGGGTCCTTAAAAATAGTATAAAAAATTCTGTAAGGCAGCACACACACAAAAGGTAGGAATCTATGTATAAAGGGAACTGGTAACTAGTACAAGTTTAAGAAGGGAACATGTTTGTTTACAAACAAGTGTAAGGAAGGGAAATCTGAGTACGAAAAAAATGTAGTAATCTTTGTGCTGCAGGCTGCAATGTGTGAATGTATTTTTGAAATTCATAACTATTCTCCCAAGTACTGATTTTGTTTACCCGAAGATTGATATAATTCATTTAACAGTTCATTCAAAAGTTCATAACTTGGTAATGAACAGGTATTGGGGAATGGGTAATTGTTTTCAATCAGTAGTGTAATTTTTAAATAAAAAAAGAACACAAAACATGGAACCTAATTCACCTCATCTTTTTCTTTGAGCTTTTTAAGGGTGAAGGCCACTTGTTCATAAGGAGTTTCATAGATCTCCAGAACACCCTGCTGTACCAACTGGTCACAAAGTTCTGTTAAACGGAACATATCTTTTTGTTCTGCCACAGCATTGTCTATGGCTGTTTGGTCCTCAACAGAGGGCTTGGCTGCAGTTTTTAACTTTTTGTTCTGACAGAGACAAGGACATTGAATTGTGTTTGTTAGAATCTTTCCTAAGAATGTGTAAATTTATATCTAAAGCAGAAGTATTTGTTTTAAATGCTGGTTAAAAAAAATTAATAAATTGCACTTGAAATATTTATCATATTTCAATAACAAAGCATATATAATATGTTTGAAGACTTCGGTACACAGTAACACATATGATAAAACTATATTATAAAAATATTAACAAAATTTTAATTATTACAATATTAAAATTTATATTTCTCAAATATTCTTGAAAAAATTAAAATAAGTTGTAATTATAAATTTATAATCAATAATCTTTGCAACCACCAAGTCATAAAATCTTAACAGGTTTAAATAATAAATGATAATGAACCTTCCATTTCTGACTGGCTGAAGGGATCTTTGCTTTGTTCTTTGCCAGCCTCCTTATGGCTTTAGCCACAGTTTCCCCCTGCTGCAGCATGCTCAGAATAGCCTCATATGTTTGAATGGTGCTGACTTTCTTCTTTTCTTCATCACTATCATCATCTGAACCATCACTGTACTACAAAAGATAAAATTTTAAAAAATTTAAGATGGTGTAAAAATTTTAATCAAGTTCAATGAACTAAATTTGAAAGTTTTAATGAGATGATGTGTCTCTTAACTGACGTAGAGATATTGTGCAACCAGCAATGTTCCCTTTAAGCTGCGAGGCCGCGCAGATATCTCACCAATGCCACACAGCAATTTCGAATTACCGGGCAGCAAATTTTGTAAAATATTGCACAAAAAATGGATGGTGTGTTAATTTGCACAAAATTTTTTTCACTTTGCACACGGACCAACGAACCTTAGAGGGAACATTGGCCACCAGTGCCAAATTAAGTTTATGTATAAGCAGAAGGGTTTCTGTGTGAGCAATTTTCATAACCCTATGTCATTTAAAAATATAAATGGAGCTCCTCATCCATGGAATATATGCTTTGGATATTAATTTTATTTAAAAACTAATAGTCACAAGAAATAATAATTCAAAATTTATTTAAACCAACTGCTTAAATACTGTTTGAAAAAAGGGAAAGGTGTCTTTGTTTGTATGATAGGTGAGTATGCTATACTGTATCAGAAACTGCAAATTAAAATAAAACTTAAAGATTATTTGAATGAGGTAAATTTTAAAAAAATTCTTATAAGACAACTTCATATTAACAATTTGAACATTTCAGAATAGACAACACAACTTCCTGCTATTATATATTTAAATAGTGTATCGTTTTGTTTTTTTTAATGAAAAAATAGTTTGTTTAAAATTATACCTAGGGGCCGTCTATAAAGTACGTCACGCTCCAGAGGGGGTGTAAGAAAGTGTGACAGTTTGTGACAGGGGGAGGGTCCGGCCATGTGTGACGTCACACTGTTTTATATTAAATTTTAATATTTTGTTAATAAAAAAATACATTTTTGTTCGAAAGTGTGACGTACTTTGGGGGGGGGGTTCCTAGATTTGTGACAGGGGGGAGTTAAAAATGATCAAAAATAGTGTGACGTACTTTATGGACGGCCCCCTATGTATTTTTCTTCTTCTAAATATTTCCCATTTTCAGAAAATGTGGTACCTTCCACCAAAATTAACTCCAAACAAAATTAAGCTCCTCCCCAACTCCATGAAATAGTAAAAAAATAGCTTCCATGGTAGACCTCTCAGTGATTCATAATTGCTTTGGCATTCCCCTGTTTCAGCCACAAATTGATAATTTCAATTCCACACTTACTTCAAATGGACGTTTTTTGTTGGCATCTTCAGGTTTAGTGTGTTTCACTTTCACCCAGTCTATGTTGTCGATCCAGTTATCATGAATTTCCTGAATTTGAAGCATGATTTTAGATAATTTATCAACAAAACTGATAAAATCATTTGATTAATTTGTACTGAAATGATGACTCTGATTATATTTATTTTACAACAATTTATGCTCTATATATATTGTAATATAAAAGATTTTTTTAAAAATTGGACAACTCATATAATAAATATGAATCTTGATTGGAGACAAGTGAGATTAAAAGTGACAGGTGGTGTGTTTCTCCTTAAATCACAGCTATTAATTGATTGTGGAACCTAACTGTGGACAGGTCTAGAAAATATGTTGTGTAAACAGTGTCACAAGCAACTTGGCAGATATGCAAGGTGTAATCTCTAGGGCAGAAGTATGGCTGTTTTGGACATGTAAATAGGTGAATGTTGATTGCTAGTCACCTTGTTTATATAATTATGATATATGCTAACATTTTATACAGATATTAATAATATCATGAATAGTAGAACCCTGATCTAGATCAGAAAGTTTCTGTTACACTATCAAACTATAAATATAGACATTTAATTACCATGAAAAAAGCAGTTCAAAATTGATTAATAAAACTATAGAGTTTTTAAATACAAAAACATAGCTATCTTGAAAAGATATACAATCAATAAAAGGCATGGAATTGAACATAAACTGACCTTAGTTTTGTCAAAGATGTAGGTTCCATCTGTGTCAAAGTGACCTTCCTCCAATTCCTCACGCATGTTGAAAGGTGTAATTTGGATGTTTTCATCAAAGTCTATTGTTGCTTCCTCCTGACCTAAATTTATAATATAAACAATCACAAAACCGGTTTACAATAAATATTTTTAATTTAACCAATTTTTACAAAAGACCAAATGTCTAGTCAGTAGTCAGATGCCTAATATGACCATGATGACAGCTGATTTTACCAAATATGTGATTGTCATTCATGGATATAATAGTCTCCAACAAGTCACCAACTTGAACTA
Organism: Ampullaceana balthica; assembly: GCA_944989445.1. Lineage (NCBI taxonomy): Eukaryota > Metazoa > Mollusca > Gastropoda > Lymnaeidae > Ampullaceana > Ampullaceana balthica. The sequence continues at coordinate 69,312 of CALYLW010000750.1, read as the reverse complement.
AGTTTTATTTTTATTTTTTGTGTTAGTAATGGCAGACTGACTCACCCAAGCACAAAAATTGTTTTCTATATACATGTGGCAAAAAGTAAACATATAATAATGGGCTATTGCAGTGATGGCAAACCTATGGCACGCGTGTCACAGTCGGCACGCGTGTCACAGTCGGCACGCTGAGCCTCATCAGCCGACACGCTACTAAAGTATTACTTCCTTAATCAAGGCAAACCCCATTATCAGGTATCAGTGTGTTTGCACTTTGCTATAAATAAGGGGGTCTTGGTTGAATTTAGGGTACGCGGACCCTAAAAGGTTCACCATCACTGGGCTATAAACTTAAACAGAAATTACTAATTTATTTATCTTTTAAACTGATAATTTTACCTGGGGTTTTTATCAAAGTAGTTTTCAGCTCTTAAAGATGTAATTTCATTTGCCAAAATGTACTTTGGTCAATTTGTTGGAAATAATGGGGGAGGGGAAGTGTTGCCAGAAAATCCACACTACATCTTTTATTAATGCACAAGAATGTATGGTAAATACTTGTGCATTAGCAGCTGATTAGCACAAAAGCCAACATAAGTACTATTTACAGTCAAACATGTATTCACTTAATAAAGAAATATTTGCTATAACAGCATGTGAATATTTGGAAATTCTTCATCTCACATATCAAAGCTTAACATTATCATATTATTAACATACATATCAAATTTGCAATGAAATCAGAACGTAAAGATAACTGAATGAGACTCCAAAATAAACACACCATATAATGATGTTTGCAAAATTCAGAGTAGATGTGTGATTTTTGTGTGTGCATATTAGTGCTACATTAAAAAAATTATTAATTTCATCTGTGAGATTGTGTGGCTTGGATTCACCTACAAGTATAATGATATTTTTGACCACATGTTTGGCTTTTTTATCTATAATGATGTAATCCATGGAAAATGTCCCATGTATTTAAAAAGGCCACATCTCAACCCAATTTAATGTATTTTTATTTTTAAATTTGGCTTGATTGTTACAGAGAGTATGTACAGCAAATCGGCGTTCTTTAACATTTAGTACACCAAATATTTCGGACCAGGAAAGCTCAAATAATACTGCCAGCACAAATTATCTTAACTGACAAACAAATTTTAATTTAGATAAGTCTCCTCTAAATGTCTGTATCTTTAGTAGGCCTGTCAACTGGTACCCGGGAACCCAGGTACCTGTTGACAAGCAATTACCTGTGTAGTAAAATTGAGCCCAGGTACCCGTGAAAATGTTACTGCAATGTCTATACCAACGGTGGTGGAACTGCGGCTCTTCTATGTTCACATTTCGGCTCGCAAATAATTTATCAAATTCAAACTTTTCGTTTGAAATATATACTGTGAAATACGTTTAAGATGAAAACGCTTAAAAAGAAATAACTGTCAAATGAAAGAGTCTCGACAAACTACGATGTATTTTGATACACTTTTGTTTTCTTGGAACATGAAACAAAAATCATTTAAAACAAAAAGGTTTTGGTTCTTTGAATTGTACAAGTAAGGAAAATAGAACACAACGCCGATAATAAGGAAGGGCAGGAAATGACAGAAATTACCTTGGCTTTGAAATACGCCGCACATCTTTGTTTATCTCACCCCCCCACACACACTCACTCCTTTCTCCACTCCTATTCCCACCATAATTTTAAAAATATTTGGTATATTCTTAGGTTTAAAAAAATATTTTAAATCGATGAATGATTTTCACCATAATAAAATTTTGTTGAAATTTTTGAGGCATTTTGAACGGGTAACCCGGATACCCATTCAAATCTTGGACGAGTACCCAGGCAGCTTTTTTCAACAATATTAACAGCCCTAATCTTTAGTCAGCTGGATTTCATTTAGACTTCTTCTCAAAAAAAATCTTTTGGACCATTAGTAAAGATCATTAAGTTCACACTTCATTTTGAAAACTATAGAATACTCTTATAGCTCTGCTATTTTTGGCCAAAGTTTTTTTGTTTTTTTTAGTTCAGTGCACACTGCACAAATGGCATAACAACAAATGATAAAATAACTCTAATCATATTTTCAAAATAAATATATGAAATAATTTCCCCTTCAAAGACAAGCAGTTGGCAAAATACAGCCCGTCTTAAAATTAAGAAGTGAAAAAGCGCCACAGAGAGCAGGACGTCCTCCTCTTCCTTCACCACTGTATGTTATTACTGAGGAGAAGAGGGAATTTTGAATATGTGTGCTTATTGTGAGGGGAGATGGGTATCCTCTGAAGAAAAATTAATAGATTTATTTACAGTCGAACCCGGTTAAGTCGGCGGCCTTGGGGTATGAAAAATTGCGTCAAGATAACTGATGATCGAGTTAAACGAAAACCAATATGGCGGCAAAATATTAACATGCGCTTGAAATTTCTTTATGTACATGATGTGCATTAATTAGTGATGGGACAATTAATCGGAATCATATCGGAATATCTGGACACTATTTCTTCACTCTTTCCTAAGGTTGTTAAGACCGTTCGTTTTTAAGGACGGTTTAAGTTTAAATATAACACTTTGTTGCGTTAGCGAAGTTTTTTTTCCCTAGTACATAACTATAACAAATTCATCTACTCCTGCGGGTCCGCTAGTGACATTGTATTTTTCTGTCTTGTGGTGATTCCCAGATTGAGCGATACTGTGCCTTGGAAGGCACTTATGTGACTTTCCTTACAAGCTACACAAATAAATAACCCGCCCCATGTAACCTACACATCCTCTCATTGTCCCGGAACCATTCTCTTCCAAACCATCTTCCTTGGGTTGTCCCCTCAGCTTACAATGGACTCAGAATTCCTTCCATAACTTGATGCTAATCGGACTAACCAACAACAATGGTGTGGGAGATTGAGAGTGGGGCTGGGTAAACTGTCTATATAGTCTGTTATATTATAAAATCTGGGGAGCCTTGTTTACAGTAAGCACCCTATGATTTTGGTATCGTCCCATTCCTAGCGTTAATAAATGAGAATGTACATGCAAGTGTTTTTGGAGTTTTTTTTAACACAACAACGTTGCCGTTATTTGTTTGATGAAGCGATTGGAATGCTATAAAAATGTACATACATGTTTGCTAACAACAAAAGGCGTATGTGCACCAACTAACAGCAGAAATTTACCAATATAAAATAAAAACCACCGTCGATTCTCAATACAAACCTTTATTTTCTTTTCTAAAGATATTCGTTTATCTTAAAAAATAAAATGATTAATGCATCAGAAAATGAATTAAGTTTAATAATAATATAACATGCACTGCGAAATAATGACAATTAAAGACCGCTAACGCGATTCCTCAGGTGAATGCATACTCAAGACGTGTCAAGCTAATTCACACATATCAAAGTGAAACAAGATAAAAACATCAGGTAATTTTAATTGAAATCTCGTAAAATCACACAATAGCCGGAAGTCTCAAGGAAAGCGAGATTTTGATGCTATTTTCAACTAAAAAATGCGATAGTGCGTCGCTAGACGAACAGACGGGGATCGAGCTAAACAACGTTAAGTTGCAAATTTGGCCCTCTTTTGTGCTCGAGGTATTAAGGTTCGGCGACTTAGTAGAATCGAATTAACCAATGAGAAAATGCAAAGACAAAGAGAGAATTTGGCAGTTCCAATAAAAAACGTCGACTTAATAGGGTTGGTGAGTTAACCAGGCTCGAGTTAAGTGGGTTCGACTGTATAAAGAAAATTTTGACAGTAAATAAATAACTAATAATTCATATTGCATAATTTTTTTTTAACATCATTTGACATACTAGTCATACTAATGCTTTGTCTTTTCATAAGTGAGAAAGATATCAAAGAAGTACTTGTCGCATGTGCAGGATGATTTAAAATTGTTCCCTGTATTCCACATGTCTCAAATTTATGAACACATGGGGGGCAAAGCAATTCTCCCCATATACGTGCTTTAATCTATGGGTTCTACATAAGTATATTATGTAGTTGTCTTATCTATCTGTTACAGATTATTGCGGACTCTACACAAACCATAGATAAGCGTAGGACGCAATAATCGTCTGTATAGAAGGAGCATATGTAACAGATAAGATAAGACAAGATAAGCAAGTTTGGTTAATCAATGATTTTTTAAAAATTCGCTTACTTGCTGAGGCATAGTACAAGAGCCAGCACACAGTGCGGAGGTGACGTCAAATTAACTTTAATGTGAACAATGGTGAAGGCCGCAATTGTTACTATTCATATTATAGTAATTTCATTGACATAAAAAAAGTACCGGATGGTTAACTGGTCCTCAAATTCATATTCATTCTTTAAATGACAGTTTTCCTGCTAAGTAAGCCTACTAAGTACGTGTACGTCAAAGGTATTTAAATTAAAGTTACCATTTTATATCAAAACTGATGTTTTCTAAAAAATTATCTGATGTGCTTTGGAAGAGGGGTTGGGCGAGTGTAGCCCAAACCACATATTTGAACAAGAAAAGTGGGGGTAGTCTTGTACACCACAAAATACAGTAATTCTGGCGAGTTGACGAGAGAGAGGAAAATGCAAGAGAGGTAAACACAATGTCATCAACGGATGAGGTGTGGTTAAATTTGTTCAATTCTCCTGTGGGTTTAAACAACTAAGGAAAAATACCTCACTAACGGACTGTTTAACCTGTCTCTTTTTAGAATGGTTAAACAGTCCTCAAAAACCAAACTCTCTAAACAACGAGTGATAATTTGCCATTTTAATACATACAAATTAAAAATTGACTATTAATCATCACTGTTAACTTCTGTGTTCGGATGATTTTTAATGATTTTTTTGGCATTGCACAAAAGAGCTGAACACGAGCAGCGTGACATCAAGGCACTTTGAAGTCACTATTGGACAATGTGAAGCAATCTCTTGTTGATTCTCAAAACTTAAGGAAAAATACAGACTAAACGGTTAACCAGTCTTTTTTTTTAACGGTTAACCAGTCCTATAAAAACAAGCTGTCTTAACAACCTTAGAATGTATGTACAAAGAAACATGGCAAAATTAAAAAATGAAAGATGATCAAAACAAATATATTGATAACTTAAGACTTAAAAGACAGCATTTTGTAAATAGTGCACACAAAAATATTATAGAAATAATACAGACAAAGAACTTGAACCTAAGACAAGGAAACAAACTATTTGCCAGCACCCTAATTGGGGTTCCAAAAAGACCAAAGGAAAAAAAAACATAAAATTCTGAGATTCAAATCTTAAACTTCCAGTACAATCCTATGTCTACACCCTACCAAGTGACCAGAGCCAGAACTGCTTAACTCTTTTTCTCCGGAACAACGCTACAATCATTGATTTTAAAATTAAGTTTTTGACGGATCAACGATGCCAGCGTTGATTTATTAAAACTGAATTGTTTCGTTTCTTTCATTAACTATTAAACGAAAACTAGTTTTAATGTAATCTAGAATGATTTCCCTTGAATAAAAAGTCGGAAATTTTTTGTTTGAATGCATTTTCACCATAAAAGAAGCGTTTGAACGGCTTGTTTTTTTCTCGTTTTTAAGTTTGTTTACAAACAGGTATATTCAACTAAGGCATCTGGTATTCGATCTAATATTATTTGAAATACTACGACAGCGGTTCTCAACCTTTCTTGTGTCGCGACCCTTTTAATAAATTATTCGTGCTATGGCGACCCCCGCCGTCAAATTTTTTTGGTATCTACCTCATAGCTGTAATTTTGCTACTGTTATAATATATTTAATTAATTATATCTTATATGCAGAATGACATTGTATTCTCATTTTTTACAAATTTTATGCAATTAAAGCACAGACACTGTTCTCGTAGTAACGTAGTTAGTAATAAAACACACAATATGTAACAATGATTACAATTATATACATGTCATACATTACATACAAGGTATTCATATTTATTTCTAATTAAAAATACGTAAGAAAGCCAAAGTCAATTAATGTGAAGGTTTACGTTGCTTTTTTCTCACAAGATCAGAAATTCTCGGGACAGTCTTTGCGAGAGCACAACGAAGATCATCTTCCACAACAAGTCTACTTCTGTATTTAGACTTGATAACCAGCAAGCTGGAAAACCCTGTTTCGCAAAGATAAGTTGTTGGAAAAGGAAGAAGAAGGCGCAACACAGTTTCGGACAGAACAGGATATGACTGCAAACACTTGATCCAGAATTTTGTAACTGACATTGAAGAGAAATCATTTCGCGCTGCATCACTGTTAATGAGTTCGATGAACTCCTCTTGTGCTGTCTCAGGAATATCGTCAACTTTGACTGTGAATGGACTTCTAGCAAGTGCAAACGGAGTGTTTTAGGTAGATTTGGAAAGTACGATGAAATTTCGTCCGCCAGCATATGGAAGTGATCTTTCACAGAAATTATCATTTTAGTTCTCTTGTCCGGTTCAATGTTATTTTCCTCAAAGAAAGCAGATAAGGTGGCAACATGTACATTTTATTGTCATCCAATTTGTTTTGCCAAAGCTGAAGTTTCATTTCGAATGATCGGATCTTTTCAGACAAATCTAGGCATGTTGCATTTGGTCCTTGCAGTGATAAATTTAACTCATTCAAAATGGCAAATATATCTACCAGGTAAGCATTTTCTGAAGCTGATTTTTGTCGCTGAAAAGTGCTTCGAACGGTGGTTTAGACTTCTGATTAAAGAACATTTTTAGTTCGTCACGAAGATCAAAAACGCGTTTCAAAACTTTCCCTCTTGACAACCATCTCACTTCAGTGTGAAATAGCAGGACATCAATGGACGCATCCATCTCATTACAAAGTTTCGAAAACAGACGACTGTTCAGCGCACTCGCTTTTACAAAATTGACGGAACTTACGACGCTTTTCATTACTTCCTGAAACTCTTGTGGCAACGTCTTCGTAGCTAGCACTTGTCGATGAATCATACAGTGAGTTCCAATGACTTTTGGTGATTCATTTAGTACCAAACGTTGAAATCCAGACCGACATCCTAGCATAGCTGGAGCACCATCAGTGCAAACACCACAAACCTTTTCCCAAGAGATCTTATGATCTTTCAGAAATGAACCAACTGTATCAAATACATCCTGTGCAGTTGTTATCATTCAAGAGGTTTGCAAAAAAGAAACCCATCTTTAAAGTCGCCTTCATTTATATATCTCGCGTAAACCAGAAGTTGTGAACAGTTTGCAACGTCCGTGGATTCGTCAAGCTGGATGCTAAATATTGGAAGTGGAGCAGATTTTATTTCCTGGATTACCTGATCAATAATATCAGCAGACATATCATGTATTCTTCTCCGGACAGTGTCATTAGATAAGAAAATTGCGTTCAATTTCTTAACAAAAAAGGGTCCGATCAAAACTCGAACAATATCTTTGGCCGCTGGCAACAATAAGCGGTAATGTTGTGAGGTTTCATAGCTCTTGCGATTCTGAGCGCCACCAAATATGAAGCTTCAACGGCTGCTACGTTTTGTTGGTGGTACTTGCCGCCAGTGTCAAGTCTGGCTTTCCTGACGCCATCAGCTTTACTTCTAAAATACTCTGTATCCTTCCCCGCAAAACTTGGATGTTTGCTATCAAAATGACATTTCAGTTTGTTTGGCTTCATAGATTCGGCTTAAAGAACTTCATTACAAATAACCCACTGCGGTTTCTCAATTCCTGCTGTAACTATTGAAGTAAAACCATATTGTATGAAATCGTCGCTATATTTTCTTTTCTTAATCATAATGTTCTTGTCTGCATGTTCCATTTACATCGGTTGGTTTAAACGTTAAATTTAAAATGAAAAATTTATAACGATAGCTTTCAATACCACGCAAAATGAAATATTGACCTACAGCCCTACACTACAGTGTGTGGAACCAGAAGCAGCAGCAGTTCAGCTTCTACGTCACTTAGCCAGCCGGCTGAGCTCAGACCTCTGAGCATCCAGACGCGCCCTACTCTCTGCTGATATAATTACCGGTTGTTGAGGGGTTCATAAAATAGTGTTGAAATAAACATTATAAAAAGCTAAAAATAATACAGTTACAACTTTTACTAAAGTTACTGAATAGACTATAGACTAGTATAGAGTAATAGACAAAATATGTACATGGCAAGGTTTACACATTTTTACACATTTAAACACACAATAAACATATTTTACCAATGGTCTTTTGCGACCCCTGCCAAATCGTCATTCGACCCCTGCGGGGGGTCGCGACCCATAGGTTGAGAACCGCTGTACTACGATGATGAACAAGAAAAATGTCTTCTTTTTAATTATGGTTTACAAAGTAATTTTAAATTTCCGATGAATCGTACGCCTAGTACTAGTAGTTGTAGTGAAATTGACAGTGAAGTTGACAAGTCATATGTTGATAAGTCATATGTTGATAAACAACATGCACCGCCCCCCTCTCAAAAGCCTTGATGAACTGATATTTCTACTACAAATAATAATATAGACAATGTAGAGTCTAATTTGAAAGCTGCTAAACTTTTTCACTAAAATTAAGTGCAATTTTAAATACACAGTATAGCTTCCAGTTCCATTGTAAACATTTCAATTTTCCAATTATTTTCCTGTATGGGTATTTGTTTTTTTTTAATGTGAAATTATTTCTGTTTGCTGTAAATATGAATACTGTTCAGATAAAACACTATTTTATTACATTTTGGATAAAAATCTAAATTTTTGTGACTTTGAAAGAGCTTTTGTAAAACTTATGTGGTGTTTTTTTATTATTTTCTTTATTTTCACTAAAACAAAATCATATTATTTTATTAAAATAAAATCATGAGTCTGTGATGCCTGAAAACTTCATTTTTTCCCCTTTAATTCAATACCAAATATATCATTATCTGTTAAATAATAAAAAAAGTTATTAACATTTTAATGTAGAGACTCTACTGGACTACTTGGATTTTACCGCAGCTAAGTGTTTTTTTTTGTGTTTTTTTTATTTCGTTTTATTTGTTTCATTTGTGTACTATTTGTCCGTTGAGGAAGGCTCTTTGCCGAAACGTTCGCTGTTGTGTTACGTCTTGTCAGGCCTACTAATACCCTGTTTTTATATTATACATTTACCTTTCTTTATCAAGGGAACTTTAGTCAGGCATTTTGGAATAAAAGTGACAATTTGATGCACCAACTTCGAGATGCCAGCAAATACTTTTTGTGGTACTGTCTCATGGGATTAAAGTACAAGTGATACTGTCTCACAGGATTAAAGTACCAATGTATAGAAACAGCACAATTGTTGGTATTTATACGGGGAATAAATCCTCGTTTCGAGCTTAACGAAGAATGATTTAGTGTTGAACCACTCAAAGAAACAAGTACAACTACAGACCAGGATTTATTCAATGCGGTTGAGAACTGTGTTGAAATAACTGGGTTAATGTGGAACAAAATGGCAAGTGTAATAACCGATGGAGCACGTGCTTTAACTGGAAGAAGTAGTCCTATATAATAACAGGCAATTTTCTGTCCGGTCATCTATAGCGATTGGTCCCTCAAACACATATGACTCCTACAGCCAATCATATTGAACACGTTTACCCGGACGTTCAAAACGAGTTATTTTTGGTGTATTATTTCTTCCAAGACTTTATTTTGAGTTATGCGCGTTGGGATTTATAGTCAAAAGCTCTGTTTTTACGAGTTATTTATTTTAACTATAATGAATAGTATTTTTGACGTGATGCACATGTATGCCGGTCGAGACAGCTGTTTGGGGGGGGGGTTTTACAACAACATGCCACCCAACGGTGGCGGAACGTCCTTGGACGGGCTTTGTTGCTCGTATGAACAATAAAATCACAGAATATCATCCTGACTACATACTCTTACCTCTCCACTATATCAAACATCAGGAGAGTATGTGTAAGGCTGTGTTGAAATTCAAACATCTGTAAGTATGATAAACTTTGTACTAGCCAGGGCAATAAACCACAGGCGTTAAAGACACAGCTTGCAGATTTGAATATTATGATATTATCAACCACACCAGTATCCGCTAGCTGAGCCTGGGCAAGTTATTGAGGCGAGTATGAGATCTCAAGGAAGAAATAGTTATATTGCTGGAGATGAAGGGTTATGTTTGTGATTTTGTTACTACCAAAGTTAATGAATAGTGGAAGTCAGACTTCATGTTTGCCATTGACATTGTGGAAAAGTTGAAATAACTGAATGTCAAACTTCAGAGCAATAGCTTGTTTGCACATGTAATGTATGTGTATGTTAAATCATTTCAGGCAACTCCCTGTTCTCCAGGCAAGCAGGTGTAAACAGGTTTTGCCATTTCCCTATGCTAAAACAAAAAACCGTTTCTTGTAAAATGGCTGACAAGATACAAGGCTCAATTCGATGCCTTTGCTATGGAATTTGAAAGGAAGTTCCAAGACTTCGAGAACCTGGAACCATTCTTCAATATCCTCAGTTCGCAATTTAGTGCAGATGCTGATTAAGCCCCAGAGGATAGACTGTTAGCACTGATTAACCTAAAAGCAGATCAAGTTAATTTTTCTGCTAGAGATTTTTGGGATTTTACTAGGTGTGGCGTTTCCACACTTTAAAAAACGTTAATGCTTCACTTTTGCCACTATTTGGGTCCACATGCATCTTTAAGCAAGCTTTTTTCTTGCATGAAAATAAATAAGTCTAAGAACAGATCGATGTTGACTGACTACAATTTGAATGCATTCATGCGAATCATAACCAGTAACCTGGTTCCACAATTAAATAATAGTTTGTTTTTTTAAATCTTATAAATGAGAAGATGAACCTGGTATGCTGCTACCAATTTAGTAATCCTCGCCTCTATTTTCGTCAGCAGTAATCTTAAGTATCCGCGATTGACTATTTTGCATGTTTTTGTTTGTTCTGTTTTTAGTTTGTTTTGTTTGTTTTTTGGGTGTTTTTTTTGTTGTTTTTTTAATAAGTTACCGCACTTAATCTACTTTCCACTAAATTTGATGAAGCAAATGTTATTAAGAAATTTTAAATTACATCCCATACTTCAGGATCTCCTTTTCCATCCAGAATTGTTGGTAGCCGCTTTTGAATTTAAATCTAAGTTCATTATTTGTAGTTACTTTTTAGAATCAGTTTGCAAATATTCATCAAATAATAATTCTTGGCAAATTTGTTCTTCCTTTGTGAACCGCACGTATGACAAAAGTAAAGCTTCATTTCCTGGCAAAGTTGACTCCTCAAATTGAATATAAAACATAGATGTTTTTAAATAGCCACACAATTAATCTTCAACACCTTTAGCCTTTTTATCTATTCTTATTTGCACTGTATTATTGCTAAACGAATTTTTCTTGATAATATCGAAGCTTGCTTATGTATCACAGTCCGAAAAAATTCAATTATAGCCAGTATAATTTATTTTTCACCAATAGTATGAGGTTTACCCGACTTGGCAATCAATAACGAAATATTAAAATAAGCTAGCAAGCCATTGTCATCTTGTGTGGTTGCTGTTAAAAAGAGTTTTGTCAAAGTCAGTTGTTTGATAAATTTGTATTTTAGTGTTTGAAAATTAGATAAATCCTTATCTTTTTTTATCCCCGTTAATTTTATTTCAAATGTTCTTGCAGTCTGGAAGTGTGCTATTGCACATATACACAAACACAACAAAAAAAAACACTAAATGCAAGTGAGGAAGTATGCGGGAACCAAATCAACGTCCAAAACGTTTTTTAAAGAAAAATTAAACCTTATGAGCGGAATACATAAATCATTTTATTCTAAATCTTCTCATCCTTTTTTTAAAGCTTTCACCGCCCCCTTACAGTTAGTCAGCGATCCCCCAAATTGACCCGTGGCCTTCACAGCCCCCTGGAACGCTTCAGCGCCCACAAGGGGGCGCTAGCGCCCTCTTAGGGAATCAGGGGTATAAAATATTATGAAGAGTTTAAGATATTATAGCGACTTAGTTTTTTTATGTTACAGACTATACCTATGCATGCTGCCTATATAATCAATAATAGTAATAATTTATTAAGTATAGAAATAAGGACTTGTCGTAACACTAGTTTGCTATTTTATTGTAATGACTATTTTGAGTGCGCTAGGCGCTACGGCGCATTTTGGTAAATAAGTGAACTAGTCGTAACATTAGTATTCGTATCTTGTGTTACAACTAGTCAGAACAATAGCGTACTGGCTAGTGGCTAATGTTACGACTAGTCACTAGTAGCACTAGTAGTAACTTCAAAGTAACATTAGACATTAGTATTAGCCGTTAGCAACATCCTTTAATTTAAAGAAAAGGAGTGGTGTACCAAGTGAAAGTGTAAAGTACAGTAAAGCCAATATATAGTTTAGCAATGTACACCACAGCAGTTTACGCAGGCCAAACATTATTTTTTAGCTGGTTGGACCAACTTTTATTTTATATTTTTTCAAAGGATTGTTGACATTTGACTCATGATTTGAGACACCAAAAATTGAAATAGGATAAATTAATAAATAAGCCAATGCCGATATGCAATATCTTGACCTTATTTTAGGACCGATTAACAACCTTATATTAGTAGATTATATTAGTATTCAGAATGCCAATCATTAATTTTTTTTTAACCACGTTTTATTAACTCGCTTTCGTTCCTGTGGCATTGTCCAAGATTTTTTCAAATCTGCCAACGTAAAATTGAACCACTTCTGATGGTCCTAGAGATCTGAACATTTTACCACAGATAGATCTTGGATGACAATGCATTGTATCCAAATTTCAGATCGATCGAATGTACCGTTATTATTGAACTTTTTAGTTTATCTATAGTCTATATTCTATATATAAGCATCTGTACCGTCAGCTTTTGTTGACATCCGTGAGTTCCCCCCGTGACCACATCACAATGTTTTTAAAACGTTGGGCGGGCGCTTGTGAGGTGTTTGGTAAAATAAATAGAGGTAAAAAAATATTGTTAAAAACCAAGTTTTTATTAGTGGATTAAAAAGAATAAAATAAATAAAGGTAAAAAAATGATTTTTAAAACCACGTTTTTACATTTTACAAGTGGACTAAAAAGAAGAAAATAATTTAAAACTTGTAAGTTCAAGTACTTCAATTTAATATGACTAAAAACGTGGGGCGGGTGTTTGGTATAAAAATTAAAGATAAAACTAAAGATTCTCTAATTTAGAAGGCTAAAGAGAGATCTATAAGTGAGAGAATGAGTGAACCGCATATGAGCCATATGTTAAACCTCATAATCATAAGTCATAAGCGCCCGCCCCACGTTTTTAGTCATATTAAATCGAAGTACTTGAACTTACAAGTTTTTAATTATTTTCTTCTTTTTAGTCCACTTGTAAAAACGTGTTTTTTTTAAATCATTTTTTTACCGTTATTTATTTAATTGTCTTGACGATGGCACAATGTCAATCACACTACGGCCCTACGGCTACGCACCTTCAATTTCATCCTCTGCCAAAACATCATATTTTGTATTGTCATCTTCTTCATCACTGTCAAGTGAGTGCTTTTCTTTGAAACGAGTAGCTTTATCGCTCGTTTCTTCTTCTAGCGACGTCATTGTGGTCGTAGCGATCAATTTGACAGATATGAGACAATTTAGTACAGAACAGGCTTCAACTTCAAAAAAATACTAAACATTAAACGAAAAGCAATGCTTGGATTTTACATTTTAGAGTTATCTCCTCATGTCGTAAGACTCGTAAGACTATTGACAAAGCCACAAAGGCACAGTTGTTAGGTAGTGTGTATAATCTCGTCATGTTTGTAATAAATCTTGTTTCTTAAAATTGAAGAGTGAGAAATCATGTTTCTTAAATTAAAAGAGTTAGCGTTATATTTATAGCCTTCTTATTATAATTTTAAAAAGAACGAATTTTGTCAGCAGTTTCGTTGGTCAAATTAATAGAGCGACCGACCTCTGAAATAGAGGTCTGGGGTTCGATTTTAGTTGGGGGCGTTGTTTTTTTTCTTTCTTAACTTTACATTTTTTAAAAACATAATTAATTTTTTTTTCATGGGTTTAGGGTTAGGGGTAGGTTTAGTGATAGGTTTTAGGGGTAGGTTTAGGGATAGGTTTTAGGGGTAGGGGTAGGTTTAGTGATAGGTTTTAATAGGGTAAGGGTAGGTTTAGTGATATGTTTTAGGGTTAGGGGTAGGTTTAGTGATAGTTATTCCTTTCTTCATTTTTTTTCTTCATTTTTTCTCCTTGAGCGTAAAATTACTTTTAAAACAGGCTAAAAATAACAACAAAAATTAATTAAAGTTAAATAATGATTGCGGCGGCGCTCTTCTGTGCATTCGAACTATTTCGACATACTTGTAGCTCTTTAATGCTAGAAACACAATTTCTTACGCAAACATGACGAGATGATACAGGCTACCCAGTTGTTATTGTCAGTTTTTGGCTAGCATTATATGTCAAAATAAATTAAACTGAACAACAATAATAATGATTTGTTAATTTATATAGCGCAGCACCACAGAACTCAGCTGGGCTTCTCATAGTTTATATAAAAATAGTAACACACATATATTTATAAATGCATTCAATGTTATTTTGCTTCTTTTTGTGATAGTTTCTGAAAAAGGCTAAAAAGCAGTACTCAGTATCCCCTCGCTCATTAGTTTTAAAGACAAAATACCTCTAAACTCTAAATGTTTACGCCCTTGTATTATAAGTCCGTGGATTTAAATTTAAAACAGAGGAGATGAAATTTCGCTTATTCATGTAAAGTAACCAAGAATCCTAACGACATTAGTTAAATCATTAAACATTGAAACACTGTGGGATACAACAATCAAGAGTAGAGTTGTACTAGTCTATACCCTATACTATACTAATAAAAGCCAAAGCCCTCACTCACTGACTCATCACTAATTCTCCAACTTCCCGTGTAGTTAAAAGCATGAAACTTTGGGAAATGTTGAGTACACTCTCGAGACGATAATTGGCGTAAAATAATTTTAAAATTCACACTCATTGGGGCCGGTGACCCAAAAACGTGTTTTTCCCCCTTTATATGGGCTATATAAAAATCTCTAATCCTCCTATTTCCCGAGTAGGTAGAAGCGCTTACTGATGGCCGGGGGCCTAAATGTAGTTTTTTCCTTATATGAGCTATATAAAAAACTGAAAATCACTAATTATAATTCTCGTATTTCCCGTGTAGGTAGAAGCATGAAACATTGGAAAGTTTTTGAGTACACTCTCTAGACGATAATTGGCGAAAAATAATTTTAAAATTCTACTAATGGAGGGCTGGGGCCCAAATGTAGTTTTTTTCCTTATATAAAAAAACTCACTCATCACTATTACTCAAATTTCCCGTGTATGTAAAAGCATGAAACTTTGGGAAATAGTTGAGTACACTCCCACGATGGTAATAGGTGAAAAAATTATCACTCCTTGGGGTCGGGGGCCAAAATGTAGGGTTTTTTTCATACATAAAAACTGATACATCACTAACTCACCGATTTCCCGTGTAGGCAGTAGCATGAAACTTTGGGAAGTTGGTGAGTACGTGATGGTAATAGGTGACAAAAATAAAAATGTGTCATTCACTAGGGGCCGGGGTCCCAAATGCAGTTATTTTTTCCTAATACGAGCTATATAAAACAGACTCATTTTGAAATCTCCATTTTCCCGTGTAGAAATGAGCATGAAACTTTGGGAAGTTTTTGAGTACCTTCCTGAAATGGTAACAGGCGAAAAAGAATTATTTAAATTATCACTCACTGGGAGTTGGGAGCTGTCGACCGGGAGCCCGAATATAGTTTTTTTTTCTTATATAAAACAGACTCACCGCTAATTCTCCAACTTACCGTGTAAGTAGAAGCATGAAACTTTGGAAAGTTGTTGAGCACCCTCTCGTAATGGTAACAGGCCAAAAAAAAGTATCACTCACTATGGGGCTGGAGGCCTAAATGTAGCGTTTCTCCTAATTTGAGCTATATAAAACACTCATCATTAAATTTCCAACTTTCCGTGTAGGTAGGAACATGAAAATTTGGAAAGTTGTTGAGCACCTTCCCGCAATGGTAAAGGACGTGAAATATATTTAAATTATCAGCTCAATATGATCACGGGAAGTGTGTTGTTTTTTTTACGAGACCACGACAGACAGACAGACAAGATGGTGAAGTTAATAATATTTAGTATATCCATCATGATCGAGATTGAAATCAATTGGTGTTTTGAATTGGTTTTACGCGGGTTCTCAACGCTAACTGAAATCCCAATTTACCTCTGCAGAGCGCGGGTATTTTGCTAGTTATACATAAAGCAATTACATGTAATTCTAATTAAGAAACAAAACACAAATATAGCTTAATACAAGCCTCAGATAGACATCAGGATAAAAACACCTTTCTTATTCCGTAGGCAATAACAAACACATACAAATTCTCGTTCGGGCGTGGAATGGGTTGCTTGAAGAAACTTATAGGAAAACCGACACTTTATCAACATTTAAAACTCAAATAAGAATGCAGGACTAGACACAAACCATAGATAAGCGAAGGGCGCAATAATCTTCTGTACAGAAGGAGCGTCTGTAACAGATAAGATAATATTAGACACGTTTTATTATGAAACTTGTGCCATGCCCGCAGGGCCGGTCTTAGAGGTTGCGGGGCCTTATGTGACTTAGTATGCGAAATGGATTGCGCGGGTAATCTACTCTGGGTAGGGATTTAAGGAATTAATAAGGATAACAAGAGAAAATTAAGATTGGCGGGGTCTATTAAAAAGCGGGGCCACTGCGGCCTAAGACCGGCCCTGCATGCCAATGGCATGGTAATTTGATTTTTATTAACTACTAGCTGACTCGTCGTGCTTTGCAGCGATCTCAGTATTAATGAATAAATATAAAGAAACCAATGAGTGGTACGTTTTAAAAACAAGTATGCCAGAAATATTCTTAGAAGTGTGCTGAAAAAAAACACCTAAGTTTCATGGCGATTGGATAAATAAAATAATATGTTTAAAACTTCATAGAAAAAAAATAAAACGATATTAAGGGCAACGTCCCTAAAACGGGTGATAATTATTTTTTTAAAATATTGCCAATTTACTTAAGAACTTATATAATTATCAAGGTGATCGGTTTAATCAATATACATAATTTGCAATCTCTGTCATGACTGTCCGTGACGCTATGCGATGTAACTCCCGATTTAAAAAATATATAGAAGTAAAAATGTTGCTTTCGAGATTAACAAAATGGTTTTCTCGCCATAAAATATTGTGATGTGACTTCATTATTTGAGCTTTTATTAATGTGTGAAAGGAACGAAGTAAAAAGAGCCATGAATTATTTGATGTGATTAATATTATTGTTATTTTTTGTATTAAATGTCCGTTTTTGTGTATTTGTCCATGTCAATATTACGTACGTAATTATAAATTTCATTTTCTATATTAATATATAACATTCGTTTTTCGGTTTATGAAATTTTCAACTGTTGTGTTTAACATGTCAGTAGTAATTCATTTTACTGTTTCAGTTTACAGTTTAAAAATTAAATTTATTTTGTTTTTATTGCATTAAAGTTAGCACAAATAATTTTTGATTTTTTATTAAAAGTACAGTTATTCATTAAAAATGTTACGACTATCCAATTAAAGTAATGTGTAAATAATTTGGAAAAATGACATCCGAAGAAGTAACTAGTAAAACGAGATCAATTGCTGGAACTTTATTTTATTCAATGCAATCTTTTTCATTTTTTATGTTATCTCAATTTATGGGAACTCATCTTTTTAAAAAAAATAATGCAAACCCATTTAATGGAACAAAGAGATGTGCTAATACAGAACGCTGTTATAGAGAGTAGGAGATATCAACCGAACACAGAGTTAGAAGGAGAAAAAATAAGAGTGGGGAAAATTCAGAAGACGTGGTTCAATCTTTAGAACAAGAAGTGCAACGAGAATTGTTTTTATCCATGGATAGAATTATAAAAGAAAAGAAAAAAGACGCTTTGATCAGGTGCATATCCTTGCAAGAAAATATTCGTGTAACATATTATACCATGTAACCTACTAAATGAAGAATTTGATAATCAAATAAATTACTGTTTTGACATTGATAAAGAAATTTTCAATATTGAAAGAAAAAAGGATCCAGGTTTTTATGGCTGTACTTACACTACAAGAAGAGGCATTACGTTAGAAAACGGGGGAAAGACCCCTTGATCTATTAAAATTTATTCAACAGAATAGATTGGAAATTCTGTACCCAAACATTGTAATTTTGCTATGAATTTTTTAACAATTGCTATCAGTGTCGCTTGTTGTGAAAGGAGCTTCTCCAAACTGAAATTGATAAAAAAAATTATCTTCGTTCCACAATTAGGAATTTAAGACTACACAATCTTGCAGTATTGTCCATAGAACATATTACAAATAATTTGAAATTTTGATAGCATAATACACGAATTTCCTACTATGAAAATTAGTAAAGTAAATATAGAAATTGTTTACATACTAATAGTAATAGATACAATTTCTATGTTTGTAAAAAAAAATCATTTATCTATATATACCAAAAAAAAGCATATTAATTGGTAATGTTTTTGGGTGTAAATTCGGAATATATTTTTGTCTCATTGCAACGACCTCAGTAACTTTCTTGTGGCCTTTTAATAAAAAGTATCTTGTATTTTTATAAATGTGTATTTATAGGTATATCATTTTATGCGGCCTCTTTTATTACTGCTTACATAAATATGGCATGCATGGTAAAAATGTTTCCGACCTTTACTTCGCTTCAATTACAATTATTTATTCATGTTTATTAATTTATAAAATCAATCATATGATTGACTTAAGGGGCCACGCATAAATGACATCACGCTATTTTGGCTGATTTTTCACTCCCTCCCCCCTCGTCACACGTCGTCATAAAAACTTAGATCCCTTTTTCAATATGACGTCACAAAGCTTAGCGCCCCACCCCCCTCCCAAAGCCGTATTTTCTATTTGAAAATGAACATGTTTAAAATCAATTTTTAAATCCCTCATATTAACTTCACCGTCTTGTCTGTCTGTCGTGATCTTGTCTGTCGTGGTCACACGGAAAAACAAAAGTAAAAAATTACCCACTTCCCGTGATGCTATCGAGCTGAAAATTTGCACATAGACTTTTGATAACTAACAATGCATTATATCAAAATTTCAGATCGATCGAATGTACCGTAATTAAATTAATGAATTTTTAGTTTATATCTATGTATCTCTAAGTAACATGTAAGTTTTTGCGGTGCGTATTAAATTGAACAACCTTTTTATAATATATTATCGATCTGTATATGTTTATGCTAGTTTGTCGCGCAGTGCGTATTACCAGAGGCGTCACTAGGGTTGGTGTCACCCGGGGCGGTAGCTCATGGTGTCACCCCTTCACGACTGAAGGGGCCGTCCATAAATGACGTCACGCGAGGATGCCGATTTTTACCCCACCCTCCCCCAGCTTCATACTTATACCTCCACCCCTTTTCACGATATGACGTCACAATGCTTTGACACCCCCCAAGCCGTATTTTCTAAATAAAAATTAGCATGTTGCAAATTATTTTTTGTCATTTAAATATGTATTTAGGGTAAGTCTGCGCTCTGATGTCGTAACACGCGTGAAGCCATCGAAAACGTCATTAAATAAACGGTAAACAATCAAATATTTAAGTAAAACCTTTATTTAAAGTTGCGCGTTTTTTTATGTGACGTCACATTTTTAACCCCACCCCCTCGTCACACATCGTCACCGATGCGTGACCCCCACACCCTATTACGGATTAAAAGGGGGGTGCTGAACGGGCTAAAGCCAGGGGCCACCAATAATTTAAGGTACTCCAAACTTATTATAGTGTATAATAAAGATGCAGGCAAATGTTTGTATGAATCCCTGAAAATGCCTTGGACATTCATACGGCAATGCTGCAAATATGAGTAGGAAGTATATGAAACTAGGCTATTCTTCGTGAGAAGTGCAGTGTTGCTCATTATGTGCCGTGCACAGCTCATTCCCTTAATTTGGTTGGGAAAAGTGCAGCAGGTTGTCCTGATGCAGTCAGATTTTTTGTCTTCTGCAAAATCTTTATACCCGGCTTGTTGCATCTACTCATCGTTGACAGGTACTTTAAAAACACATGAAATTAATACATGTTAACAAAGCCTTGTCTGACACAAGATGGTCAGCCTGACATGATGCTGTAAGGTCTGTTAATAACTTATACCATGCGAATATCGCAGCACTGGAAGAATTAGCAACAAACGAAAATCAGCCACGTGACTGTCTACTTGAAGCAGAAGGATTTCTAAAGGAACTTGAACAACTGGAAGTCGCTATTTTACTTGAAATTTGGGAAACAATTTTAGAAAGGAAGTCTCTAATTGAGTTTGTTAAAAGACAGCATTCTTAATTTGATTCCTATGAAGACAAAGGAAAGGACAAGTCCGTGGTAAAAAAAAGAGTATGAACAATCTTCAATGCTATCAACAACAAAAAGAGAGAGAGAGAAAAAGGGCGTCAGTTTGATAAAGGGACATCACCAAAACAGTATTCTCCCCGAGACAAAAGTTTCAAGGTTGAGGTATTTCTGGTAATCATTGACAAACTTTCTTGAGCCCTACAACATCGGTTAGGCCCATATAAAGACATCCATGAGAAATTTGGCTTTCTTACAAACCTATCTGAGCTCAGCAATTTCGCTATCCGATGGGCAGCAGCCAAGATAATGGAAAAATATTCAAGTGATTTCGAAGACTGTTACCTTCAGAATTAGTCCAATTTTAAAAACTCTTTAAAAAGTTATTGTCCAGGCTCAGGGTAAGGAAAAGGAAGTACCCCAATGCCAAACTCAAAACACGTGCACAGAGCTAAACATTTTGCTGCTTTTAAATGAGCTAAATTTCACACAGCTCTTTACAAATGTACACATCGCACTTCTCATCTATCTCTCAATGATGACATCAAACTGCAACTGAGAGCAATCATTTTCAAAGTTGAAAAGAATATAAAATGAGTTAGAATTTGCATGGGACAACAAAGACTGAATATGCTCTCTCTAATGAGCATTGAAAAGGAACTTACTTGTAAGCTTTCTTAGCTTTACTGACTTGATTGATAACTTCACCATGAGAAAAATTCGTAAACGAAAGTTATAGGTTCAAATAATAATAATACATATTTTTCAATAATTTTTTTATTTCAAATAGAGAAAACAGTTCGTTACCCATGAAAAAAAAGTTTTTTTTTAAATTAAAAAATACGGAATAACGTGTACTATTATTCTTTATGGGGGAGCGTTCGTAACCACGAAACAGCGTAAGTCGGGATGGGACCGTCGTAACCGGGGGACTACATGTATATAAACATGCATATCACGCCTTTAATAAATATATATATAAACAAAATATTAACTCAAAGACATTGAATTCATAATTTTCGTCTAGAAAAAACATCAACAAAGAAAACCCATCTTTTAATTATTTTTTTTTGTAAAAATCTTATCCCCCCACACCCCACTGTGGTGGGGGGAGTCGTGAGGTGGGATTCGTCCATGGTGTCGGTGTGTCAAAGCCCAAAAAGCTTTATATCTTTTAAAACATAAGACACTGCCTCTTTCAACTTTCATGTCCAGCAGCCTTTTTGAAAGATCTCTCAGCTGCGACGTTTCTTTTCTTTCTCCTAATTTGTTTTAATGTTGTTTGTGTGTTGGGACTGTTTTATTATTGCAAGTTAACTGATATTTTTTAATAAAAAGTTTTCGCGTTTAACGTATTTCTTTGTATTTCTTAATTTCTTTCTAGAGGAAAAAAATATGTCTTCATTTTTTTTCTGACATAAAATAGTACACAGTAAAATTTTAGGCTCGGGTGTCACCCCCCTGATGGGTGTCACCCGGGGCGGCCCGTCCCCCTCGCCCCCCGCCTAGTGACGCCACTGCGTATTACATTGAACATAATCAATACTTTTAGTTATGTCTCATATATGAGGGATTTATAGTCAAAAACTTTGTTTTAGCGGTTGTTTAATTTGTCAGTTAAGTATGTTTTTAGTGTAGGGCTGCACTATAATATTGTAACCCGTGTGAAGCCAAGTACAACGCCATTAACTTAAGTGTCAGTACTCAAATAATTAAGTGAAACTTTCATTTAAAGTTGCGCGTTTTGATGTGACGTCACATTTATTAAACACACACCCACTTCGTCACACATCGCCACAAATGTGTGAATCATGTGCGTGACGTCATTTATGGATGACCCCCTAAAAAGGGCGGCAAATTGAAGACCGCCCCGGGCGGCAAAAGTTCTAGCTACGCCACTGCCCGCTCGTCACGCGTCATCGCAAAAACTTAGACCCCTCTCCAATATGACGCCACAAAGCTTTGCGCCCCCTCCCCATAAAAGCTGTTTTTTTATTTGAAAAAAAAAGCAAGTTTCAAATTTATTTTTTGTCAATTAAGGATGTATTTAGTGTAAGACTGCACTCTAATATCGTAATAGACTTGATCATTTCTAAGACCGAAAAACTTCATAAACCATTCGGTCATTGGGCTATTTTTAGATTCAGGTCAAACCTTTTAAGAAAGGCAAGCGTTATTCACACAGCTGTGGGAATATTGTCCAGCGTTATTCACACAGCTGTGGGAATATTGTCCAGCGTTATTCACACAGCTGTGGGAATATTGCCTAGCGTTATTCCCACAGCCAATAAAAAAATGTTAAAAGTTATGCTGACTTTAAATTAGAAGCATACTAATCTATAGACTATAGGTCGTTAGCCTTGTTAGTACTAAAAGTGCATGCCTTTGTATTTAATTTGTAAATTTTAAATAGGCTTTTACATATTAATATTAATTTAGTATATATTATATAGCCTATTCACTATACATGAACATCGACATCATTATTCATTACGATTATCAAAATAATTTCCCAGAAGAATTTGGGCATTTTAAGTATTTAAGTATTACTAATAGATTTTAATAAATTGTTTTTACCTCTATTTGTGTTAACTTTTTAAGAAAAAATATTCCATTACTGGTATGTAGTTATTATTACGTCTAATCTTAGTACCGTCATTTTGTTATCTGTTGAAGTCAGTCATAAAATGACTTGACGTTTTTCTAGCCACCCCCTCCCCGTAATGAAATATATATTTTTTATTTTAATAATCTATAATTTATTATTACTACTAATCATTGCTTATTGATATCTATTGGTGTAGAGCAGGGGTCGGGAAACTTTTTGTCTGAGAGAGCCATAATGTAATCATAAACACCACATAATTTGAAAAGTAATTGTGTGAGAGCCATACTTTATGTTGAAAACTAAAATTCAAGTAAATGTGTGCATTTCGTGTAATTTCAAAACTAAAAGTACAATAATTATGTCTCTGAATTCTTTCTAATAACATTATTATGCTGTGTTTTAATATGCAATTAATATGTAGATCAAAGGAATCTGAATAAACTTTTTTTAATAATCGAACATTTGTCTGAGAGACATAATGGGCCATATGCAGCCATCAATAGACTATATAGTAGTTATAGAGCCACATCTGGCTCACGACTCACGAGCCATGGTTTCCCGACCCCTGGTGTAGAGTATATAAAAATAAATAATATCTCACTTTAAAAGTCTTTCAAGTTCTAGCACTCTCATTGTGGTTGTTGTTGTTTTTTTCAAATTAAAATAAATATATTTATTAAAAAAATTATTTAAAAAAGACGACCGTGCAGGGATTCGATCCCTTACTCGACTCATGCAGTTTCCCTCCGCCTATCGGCCTATCAATTGCTCTAACGATGCTCAAGTTATCCGCAAATTTTTTAAATCATAACTATAAATAACCAATAAAACACCAATGCTCATGCGTGACTGTGTGAATAATGCTGAACAATATTCCCACAGCTGTGGGAATAATCACTCCGTTTCAGAAATGTCCATTACAACAGTGTATTTTGATACATTGATCTCACTAAAAACAATCTTCTAGGTGCAATTTTTTGTGCAAAAAATATTTCTTTACACTTATTTTTGCAGCCGAAAAAATTATTAAAATGTCGAAGACTTAAAACTTTAATAAATAAGCCTTAACATATTTTACATTATTTAAAGATGAGTGTAAGCGTTCGTTCGATAGTCGTAATTACGGTAAACACTAGTCCTAGCGTAGTCAAATATTAACATATATGTATTTTAAATATTTAATATTTTTTTCCTTGGTCCTTGCCTTATAAAAATATATAGATAATTTCAATGAGCGCATTCCTTCTAATAGTTATGAATAAATATTAACTACTTGACCTTACGGCACCTCAGGCGGTGACCTAGTTATAGATCGAGTCTATTATTAGACTTCCGGTAAATAATGACCAACCCTATACGTGTGAATCCATGTAAAACGTCATAAAATAATTGTAAGAAATCAAATATTTAAGTGGAACTTTTATTTAAAGTTACTAGTTTTGATGTGACGTCACATTTCTCAAACACCCCCCTCCCCCCGTCACACATCGTTACAAATGTGTGGACCACCCCCCCTCCTAGGTGCGTGACGTCATTTATGGACGGCCCCTATTAGCAAAAACGACATTAAGGGCCCCCGGGCCCAATCAGTGAATCAGTACAAGAAATTAACTGTAAAATACCTGTTTATTTCAATCTGGACCATGTTAGATATATTTGACAATATTTTTCAAGATCGTGTAAAATCATAATGGGAATAAAGTCTTAAACGCACGAAAAAAAAGACGATTTGGGCGCCCGGCCCCAAAGGAAAGGACATTAGGAGTTCAATGCGCTATGGTACTTTAATATTTTTATATGGGCTATCAAGTTTGAATGTACCAAGTTTGGTCAAGATCTCAAGATCCATTCATTTTCCAAGTAGCTAACGATTAAACTAATTTTTATATAGCTCATAATCATAAAGGAAAAAAAAAGACATTTTGGCATTTTTGGGCCCCCGACCCCCATGACCATGAGTGTCAATGTTCAATTTAATTTTTTTTGCCAGTTACCATCCCGTAAGGGTACTCAACAATCTCCTAAAGTTTCATGGCGATCAGATGAAAGGTTTAGTCAGCTATAAAACAATAAAAGACACGCATACATAAATAATAAATACATACTTTGATTTTTATATATGTAATAAAATAAGTTTTAAAAGAAATAAATTTCGGCACAACTTTCGTCGTTCCTTAGACATAAGATGCAACTAATTGACTTTTTAGGCTTAAGACTTAAGTACTTTAACTTTTTAAACTTAATTTGTTCTCACTAATACTAATACGCTACAGTTAATCTTGTTGAACTTTTTGATGTACATGTAGCTCTACTCATGAAAATAAAACTGATAATGTTTTTTTGGGGATTTCCAATTAATATCAACCGATTTACTCGTTTAGTGTGTAAGTTTAAGTTTAAACCTAATGAGTTTTTAGTGTTCAATAGCTGCCAGAAGCAGAATCAGCTTCTTGTTTTGGACTGCTAGTGAACGCAAGGTGATTGATAGTCTGGTAAGTCAAGTTAGTAAATACATCTAAGTAAGCTCAACTTTCACTTTTTTGTTACTTTTTTCAGTTATATATAATATTAATTAACAGATTCAGATGGATGTTTCAATTGTTTCCTTCCCATTTAAAAATTTACATTTAATTTTGTGTATGCATGAATTTATATTTATAAGTTAAAGTTATTGTCTATCACAGTTTCACAGTCTATGATTGTGATAGTCTATGCCATGCCATGGCCCATAGCATATTGCCGCATATAGTATTAATTAGTATTATCTTAGTATATAGTATATAGTGATATAGACTATATAGACAATATAGTCATATAGTCGGGATAGAGGGCCTACTACTAACTACTACTACTAACTTCACTAACTTAACTAGCACTAGTTACTAGTGCTACTATAACGAGCCTAAAATACACTACTAAGAGTAGTAAGACTAATGGTAATAGATTTATTAAATGATTGGTAAATTATCGCTTCCGTGGCCAAGATGGCGGCTAGTCATTTCTGGACGGCCACCGTTGTTGCTAAGACTAAGGCACGTGACCCCCGGAAAGTAGTGCAGAGCATTGGAATTTAGGGGACCGAGGGGAACAGGGATTCTCAAATTTTTAGCTTTTTTTAGAAACATGACAATTTTGGAAAACAGCAAAATGTTACTAAAAAAATTATAGGCTATTTTAGCAACCTGCCGAGTTTGGAAAACAGCGAAAAATAGTAAGTAAAAAATTATACTCACTGTTCATACGTCTGAATCCCGAATATGGAAAGACACAATTTTACACCAAAATTCAGAAAACTTTCAACCGTCAACCGCGATTCTACTGCACCCGGAATTTCAGGCGAAAAGAATTGGCCCACCAGGAATTTTCGCGGGCTGTTGTGCATTTACATGCGCATCATAGCATATAGTGCCGCATGTTTTTTGTACCATTGAAATAAAAACTAGATTATGCGCCGGATTGCTTCATTTTAGCCCCTGCGCTCGGGCCTGCGGCCCTCGCCTACTTGTTTAATCCCGGTCTTGCACTAGTCTAATCATTAAATTTTATTCGAAATTAATAAGTGATGCGTATGAAGACCAACGGACAAGATACTTTACAAGGGGAGGCAATCGAGTAAAATACAAAGGGCAAGGGGAGTTAATCCATGAAAAACAAAATTGTAACTTGTGTATAGCAACGGTAGCGTCGAAGTGACGTCACTTCGCCCGGAAATGACTAGCCACCATCTTGGCCACGAAAGCGATAATTAGCCAAATGATTTAATAGAGTATTAGTACATTTAATAGTTTATAGGCTTCTTAATGACAATGATACAATGATTGTCACAATGTGTCATAATGTGTTCAGTGTAAATTAACTATTTTAAACTTTATTTAGGACTACTTAATTTTTAATAGATTAATAGTAATAGTAATAGTCTATTAGTATTAGACTAGACTACTAACATTTAAACAATACTTATCCAAAAATAATAATTATAATATAGTTATAATGAGAATGAGAATACAAACAGCGCTAATTTGTAAGTCTTATTAATTTCTAAAGCATTTTTCGGCCCTTGAAGCCACATAATTGGAGTAGGATACATCCATTTTGTTTATCTACCACCCTACTTGCCGGGTTGTTGTCAGGGGTATGAGAATCACTGAGTGAATGCTAGTTTACCGGGTGAACACGTTTCATGAATATAATGTTTTGTGTGAACTCCTGGTCACACAGGGTCAGTTGAGACCGGTTTTGGGGTTTATAAGAGAGGAGTTGAGTCGAGACCAGGAGGCGCAGAGTTGTGTAGTGAGACCGGTCGGGGTAGACCGGGGAGTTACAGTGTAACACAGAGTTGAGGTTTAACGTCACCCAGAAGCGGTCGGGTTGGGCCGAGGGGACTTAGACACGGGTGTCAAGAGGACTTGAGCATGGGCCCAGGATGGTCGAGTCGGGACAGCCAGAGTTTACAGTTGTATACAGTAGAATAAACATTGACTTGTACCCAATCTTGTGTCATCTATTGAGTGTGTATGCAGCGGAGAGCAAGGAACAATCCACCTTAACATCCGAGACCTAACAGTTGTCACAGTCAGTAAGATGCCAAATGAAATTTTCTCACCTAAAAACAAACAAAATAAGAATCAACCATCTAGTAACGAAATAAAAAATGAAAGTGTCTTTACTTTAAAATATTTATTTATTTTCTAAGAACATTAAAATAGATGAATAATACTTTTAAAAAAAAATCTTCAGTCAGTAAATTTATTTTAGCATGGGTAAAAAACATCTGGCAAGCAGGGCACTAGATAAACAAAATGGAGGGATCGTGACAGGATTATGTATCATAGAGAGCAGAAAAAATGCCTTAGAAATTAATAAGACTTACAAATTAGCGCAGTAATTAGAAACGTAAGTTCTCATGAGAAAATAAAATTTTGCTGTGAAATAATATACGTGTAGAAACTGCAGGATTACCCTAAGGGGCCATCCATAAATGACGTCACGCGATTTTTTGCCGATTTTTTACCCCCTCCCTCCCCCTCGTCACGCGTCGTCACAAAAAACTTAGACCCCCCCTCTAAAAATAAGTCACAAATCTTTGACCCCACACACAAACAAACAAACAAAAAAACCTATTTTCTGTTTAAAAATAAGTATGTTTCAAATTACTTTTATTGTCATTTAAGTATTTATTATTTATTTAGTGAATATCTACATTGGAATATCGTAACCCGCGTGAAGCATTTTGTAAAAACGTTTAACTGGCCTTCAGAAAACGAGCTGTGTTAACATCCTTAGATTATATTTTATTTTAATGCATACAAATTAAACATTGACTATTAATCATCACGGTTAACGTCTTTGTTTAGAAAAAAAATTATTTAAAAATAACATTTTTTAAAATGTATTTTTAAAAAATCCCTCAATTGACTGACGGGCATCCCGTAAGAAAGAGGTCGGCGAACAGAGGTAAATAACCTCATCTGAGGTCAAAAAGGGAATTCTTGGGGGTAATGCAGACTCATTTGGGACATATAACATCCACTACAATCAACTAGATATATTAAAATACGTCATGTGCACGTGTACGCTTGGAACATATGTCCATTATTGATCCGGTTCCTTCCAGAAAATGCATTTTTAAAAAATTTGGCAACTATGTAGATTTCTTACCTACGTACTATACAGAAGACACCTAAATCTACCCTACTTTCATTTATATTGACACGAGTGACCATAATCTTAATCCACATGACTTGTCTGTATCACGTATCCTTTCTGTGATATTTAAAATTAATGCCTTAAAAACTGAGCTAAGAAGAAAATTTGTTTTGTGCTCCTCTCGAATTGCGATGTCAAGAATTTGATGCATTCAATAAAGTTAATGAATACTTGGCTAATTTTAAATGGGCTCATTTACCATTATATCTACAATCTAGAAGACTAGAATGGCCTGGGGCGTTTGACCAAAAACCAATCAAACAATTATATCAAACCTAAAACGTTTTTAATGCTATCAAATAGATTCCCTCCCTCCCTCCCCTTTTAAAGAAAAAGGATATTCCGTGTCGCTTTGACTTAAAATATCTACACATAATCCTATTCAGATCATTTTTAGACACTTGTCATGCATGTGAAACTCACCAGTAGCATTTTCGATAACGACGCTCCCCCAAATCTCCGAGTCATGTGAGCAGGACCTAGAGTCTAGAGTCTGGGGGTGGGGGGGGGTCACGCACACATAAACTTGTATATTTTGGGGTAACTGGCAAAAAAGTTCGAGAGAACCAAACGGAGCTGCGGTTACATCACAAATGCTTTGATGTCAACATCAAAAGACGCAGTGTAACAATTTCATATATCATATATTATCTTGTGGATTCTCAAACTTAAGGATTATAATTAGATTTAAGTTTTCGTGTCTTGATAGCTTACGCCAACTAGCGTCTGATGGCCTACCGACCGGCAAATTGAGAAGCACTGATTTTTAAAAAAAAGTCATTCATTAAATAAATTGTAAGCGACCAAATATTTCAGTGGAAGTTTTATTTCAAGTTACCATTTTGATGTGACGTCACATTTCTTCAACCCCCTTCCCTCCCCCTCGTCACGCATCGTCACAAAAGTGTGACAGGTGCGTGACGTCATTTATGGACGGCCCCTAATACTAAACATTAATAATTTAGGCCTAAATAAAATTAATATTGTAATTACAACTACATGTACTACTACCACCTACTTTACTAAGTCAAGTTAACTAAGCCTACTATTACTACTACTACTACAAACTACAACTACTACAACTACTGCTACTACTACTACTACTACTACTACTACTACTACTACTACTACTACTAGTACTAGTAGGGTTACCATACATCCGAATTTGCTAAACTTCAGTAATTTTTTTAAAATTTAGTTACTTAGCCTACTACTGATTACTGTTTCTTTTCAGTCAGCTAGTGTGATGCACTGAACACTCAGTTAATACAAGCTTATAATTACATATATAAGAACAATATTTTATTTAGTTTAACATAAATTTTATTTGTACAACACTTAATATTGACCATATTTGATTAAAATTTAGTGTCCTCTTTTTCCATTTGACAAGTATGGTAACCCTATGTCCTAGTATTACTAGATCTAGTATGTTTTATCATTATCACTTTACTTTACCATAATAATTTTAATTAATTTATTAATATAATATTTTATGTGAAATATAATTAAATGCCTATATAATATATAAATATTTATAATTTATATGCCTAATTTATCTTACATTATCATTATTATATTATTATAATTATACAATTATATGATAAATTAAATACTTAAATACATTTTATATATGTTTACTACATGTAATTAATACTTAGACTATTTAAAATTTACATTACATTATTTGTTATTAAAATAAATACAATTACATGATCATGATTAACTTATATAAGTATAATTTAATAATAATTAATAATATAATTATAAATTATGCATTGAATGAGAATGTCATTTATGAATCATGCAAACTCAAATTTTAGTTTCTGCAATTTAACCTTAAATTATTAAATGTTATTGCTAATACTAAATACTAATAGCTATTAAGATGGCTTGAAAAAGTCTACACTCCCCATTATAATGTTAATCTGGAGAGAACTATTCGAAACACGGGATAAGCATAGGATGCAATAATCTTCTGTACAGCAGGAGCGTCTTAATAGATAAGACACGGCTGAATTTTGACCTGTATTATCAGACACATTTTTTCCTGTTGTGCCACATTGTCTCCACAACCTTTTTTCTTTCCTCGTACCTAATGAAATGATGATAAATATATTGCTTAGAATAAAGGCAGAATCACATCATTTTGAGAAAAACTGATAAGTCATATAAGTAGGACTCTAAAGTGCGCAAGTTCCATCCTGGTGGCGACTCCTTTTTATAAAAGCAAAGTGACCCCAACCCCAATACAATTAAAATATGCATTATTATTAAGGTAATAAAAAAACCCAGACAACTTGTCACGACCCAGAAGAAAGGAATCGCCACCAATAGGTTGAAAACCCCAGTGACGTAGCGAGGGGCAAGGGGGGAAAATGCCTTGGGCAGCACTTAGTTAGGGGTGGCAAAGTCCTCCTCCTAAATTAGCTTCTGAGATTGAATATTTTAAAAGAAACTGTAGCTTTTTATCCTAATAAAAGAAAAGCCAAAGGAGAAATTATGTAATATTTGTATAAGAAATTAAGGAGCTATCCTAAAATATGTGAACTTTTCTACTGCCAAAACTTTAAACTCCATATCTTCTATCTAATTAAGAATGAATAATTAATGAATATCTGTGTGTCCTTTATGCCTTACCACACAATTCATCCAATCACCATGTAACTTTAGGAAGTTGTTGTGTTCACTTTTGCGAAGGTTTCTAACCTAAAATATAAAAAAAAATTACCATCCATTGGATGCAGGTGGGCCAAAAATGTTGTGTTTTCCTTCTGCGAGCTATATAAAAAATTATTTTAAATATTGGCTGCTGGGTAAAATAACTGTTTTGGCTAATGAGCATGGCATAGCTGACAACATTGGTGCATCAGAAATCATGTTGTGAGAAAAAGCAGGGAATCTCAATTTCACATCAAGAAACAAAAGCTTTTCTATTGAAAATTATTATATTAAAAATAAGTGTCCTTATTACTTTCCTATAAAAATATCTCTTTTCTTAAGAGTATACAACTTATTTTACCGGGGATGGGGCGACTAACCTGGCTTCTGCCCTGGGTGGCTTGTACACATGCTGCACCGCTGGGGAATCCATGTTATAATGGATCTATTTCACATGAAAAAGTCCTCTTTTGCCTTGAACCCCCAGAAGCCACATCACATTAAAATATTAATGATGTCTTAAGCAAAATATATTTTTTTTAATTTAATTTAATTTTTTTGAAAAAAATTGTAGCTGATGTTGGAAATTTACATGTTTTTTTGTAAGGTTTAAAAAACGTTTTTCTCATTGTGCTTATTTAATTTAAAGCTATATTCTAAAGTATTTTTTGCTTAACCTATCTGTCATTACTGATGTACATTTATATGTTTATATCTATTAAAGAACTCACATACAGAAAACATAAATATTTTTTTTAATGAAAAAATATTATAAAAAAGAATTACATTATTTTAAAATATCTTACATTTTTTATATAACATTCATCTAAACTGTGTATTTTCAAAAGGGCCTTTTGGTCGTTCTTGTAGAAAATGCATACTTTTTGGTTGCTTCTAACTTGAGTTCAGTTTTAAGCTGGGAAAAGGATGATCTGAAAAATCTAATTGAAAATGTTATCGTAAAGATTTTTAAATAGAAGCATATGTTTATAATGCTACCACCATAAGACACACAGGAAAACTCATCTGTTGATAAATGTAAGTTATCATACATACCTTAGACTTTGACAGAAATTTCACATAGCCTAACCATTAAAAAGCTATGTTATTTTTTTTACTGAGCCACTTAGTTTTAGTTAACAAATAAAGGAAGGAGATCCAGTCATTATTTTACTATTCATTTTTAGAAACAGTGATTCAATACACACACATATTAAAAAAAATGTATGTTCTCAGTGTCAGCTACTTCCATTCTAAAACATTTCAGCTATTCTTCAAAGTAGCTGTCACACAGGTAGTGCCTGTTTTAAGTTCTGGTGTGTGACTGGACTTTGCAGAGATATGCAGCAAATGGGCCATAGCAGCAGTCAAGGTAAAAACACTCAAAAACAAAACTCATCAAATTATGCGACTAAAGCAATTCACATTCCTAGTAATGGTAAGGCAATCCGTGTGATAGACTATGCCAATGGTGTGCACTCAAGGTCACAGTCATTCCCATTGGTGTAGCTCAGACCTCTGTTTCATCAAATCCTTCTGTGCTAAATCAAAATACAGCAGGTAATAATAATCAGCGTAGTGAATTTCAGATTTCAGAATCACCAAAACATCTTTCAATACATACTTCATCTCTAAGTGTAGATTCGGGAACATTTCAGACTTCATCCCAATCACATTCAGGGGCAATTCAAACTTCAGGCCCACCAAGTGCAAAGTCAGAAGAATTTCAAAGCTCAACGCCACTAAGCACACATTCAGGAGAATGTCAGACTTCAAACCCACTAAGTAATCAGTCAGAAGCAATTTCAGACTTCAGCCCCACCAAGAACACATTCAGGAGCATTTCAGACGTCAGCCCCACCCAGTACACATTCAGGAGCATTTCAGACTTCAGCTCCACCAAGTAACCTTAGGAGCATTTCAGTACTTTCAGCCAAGGTAGTACACATCAGGAGCATTTCAGACTTCAGCCCAAGTAGTACATCATTCAGGAGCAATTCAGACTTCAGCCCAAGGTAGTGTACACATTCAGGGGCATTTCACAAACTTCAGCCCCACCAAGTACACTTTCAGGATCATTTCAGACTTCAGCTCCAACAAGTACACATTCAGGAGCATTTCAGACATCAGCCCAAGGTAGTACACATTCAGAGCATTTCAGACATCAGCCACAGGTAGTACACATTCAGGAGCATTTTCAACTCATCCAAGTACAAATTCAGGAGAGCATTTCAGCTGTCACTCCACCAAGTACACATTCAGGAGCATATTCTAGACATCAGCCTCAAGGTAGTACACATTCAGTCGAGTGGTTTTGTTGGGGAAGGGTAGATTTTAGCCGCAAGGTTAGTGTTGGGGAACGGGCTATTTAGCTTTAGATTTATTCACTTGTGTTTGTCATCTTGTCCTTATTTGTGTTTGTGTAATCTGGATGGGGCTTCTTTTTTTATCGTTAATCTTATATTTTACCTAGTACATATTCAGCCCAAGGTAGTTCACTAAGGTTCATGGGGGGGTTGGCATTTCAGACTTTCAGCTCTCATCCAAGTACACATTCAGACATATCAGACTTCAGCTCCACCAAGTACACCATTCAGGAGCATTTAAACATCCAACCAAGGTAGTTCCACATTCAGAGCATTTCAAACTTTCATGCCCCACCAAGTACAAATTCAGGAGCATTTCAGACTTCAGCCCAGGTAGTATCACATTCAGGAGCATTTCAAACTTCAGCCCCACATTTAGTACACCTTCAATGAGCATTTTCAAACTTCAGCCCCACCAAGTACAAATTTCAGAGCATTTCAGACTTCAGCTTCCACCAAGATACATCATTCAGGAGCATTTCAAACTTCACCCCATTCTAGTACACATTCAGGAGCAATATTCAAACTTCCGCCCCACCAATGTACACAATCAGGAGCATTTCTGACTTCAGCCCAACGTACACATTCAGAGGTATATCAGGCTTCAGCCCCACCAAGTATCACATTCAGGAGTCATTTCAGATTATACATACCCACCAAGTACACATTCAGGAGCATTTCAGACTTTCAGCCCCGACCATCGACACATTCAGGAGTATCTTTCAAACTTTCAGCCCCCACCAAGTACACATTCAGGAGGATTTCCAGACTTCACGCACACCAAGTACTACCTTCAGGAGCATTTACACAACTTCAGCAACAAACTAAATAGTACTCACATTCAGGAGCTCACATTTCAAAGACTACAGAGCCTCCAACCAAGCACACATATCACGGTAGCTTATTCAGACTACATGTCGCGCCCTCACAGTGTACGACACAGTCAGGACATTCAGACTTTTGGATCATGCTCTGAATCGTTGTGAATGAATCCCTCCTGGACACCATTTTCACACTATTCCATCCAATGACCAAGTACTGCACAAATCCACATGTCACTGAAAAGAACTTCCAATGTGTCGACAACGGAGCCCATGGTAAATCAGAGTAGCATATTCCGTCGTGATCTCAAATACTGTACAAAACCGGTAGAAACACAGAACTTCATCATTGTGTACTCAGCCTCATATACAGGAGAGAGAGTCTTTGATGACTCTGACTATTCTCAAAACTTAGTAATTGTGCAACTGACTGTGCGTCGCAGCAGTCAGAAATTGTGATGCCCTTTTTTTTGTCAAGTACTGAAGCATCCTCGACAGAGACGACCCACGCATATATATACACAGATGGGAGCGGCAGAGATAAATCGAGCCGCCATGTGTGTACTGAAACGTACTGCTTTGATGAGATACACGTGAAAAACTGGATTTTTACAAAAAACAACAAAATAATAAACAAAGACAAGTAAGATGTTTTGTCATAGCAGAAAACTTCAAATACTATTTGAATAAATGCTAAAATCCTGTTGCTCTCAGAAAAGATATATTTACAATCCATAATTAGTTATTTATAAGAGAAAATAACTAGAAAGGGGATTCATCAGTCTCGCATCATTTAACATTCCATGCCATCTGTGTTCAGAGATATAAAACAAACATTTACAGTACCCTCTGAGAAATTAGTATAAGAAATATGAAAGGCTTAGGAGAGAAAAATCGTATAAGTGAATCTCTCCGCTTTAGTTCATCACGAGATTTGAACATGTTTTCATTTGTGGATAGTATGACATCTTTGAAATTGATTTTAAAAAGCTTTATTAATGATTAGTTAGGCTGGGCATGGCGCGGGTTCATATAGCGACTGTCAAAACAATGCGACAGCCATAAGCGACTTCACAATAGCGACTGTTTCAACACACAGACGGCTACTGTTCATAATAGCGGTCATGCACTCATATGCCGACTGTAGTGATCAAAATAGAGACTCGCCCTAATAGCTGACTTCACAACTATGCGACTGGATTTCATACAACAGCGACTGTATCATAGATAGCGGCTGCACCAATAGCGACTGTATCACAAGACGCCAGACTGTAGTTTGTCCTCAGTAACAGAAAACTTCACCACTGATGCAGTCTTTCCAACCGTTCACCTAATACACAGTGGTTCCATCTTTTTTGACACATGGACCTTTTCATAGTCTATAACTGTTACCCATGGGACCTCGCAGAGTATACACTAATAAGTACATCTTCATACACATATTTAAAAGAAATAACAGATAGATACAATTTTGATGAAAATTATATTGAAGTGATTAGAAATATTTCGATTAAAATAAAATCTTAGACAATACCATAATTAATAGCTCTGGATATAACTTAGGCTACGGATACACACTGCACTCGCACTTCACGATATACAACTACTAGCTAAGTATATATTAACTAAAGAATTAAAATACACAATTAATTTGTCTAGCTACATTGACACATAAATGATTTAAAAAGAAGAGTTTAAACGAGCCAGAATTATATAAGACGCAGAAAGGTATTAACCTATAGAAGTTATGTGACGCAGTTTTATCTGTCTAAATTGTGTAGCAAGTGCACTCGTAGGTATATAGTCTAGAAGCGTCATCACTGATCATCTCGATGGTGCTGCATATAGCAGTGAGATTTGTGATAGTTCATAAGTCACGTATTTACTTCATTCGCTCCATTAATATTTCCCCATGAGACACTCGCCAAATAACACTGGGATGTATACATCACATCTATAACTACATGGTCTCACTCTCATCCGCTTCACTACCCTATGCCAAAATCATATCTTAAACGAAGGACACATATATTATGTGGTTTAAAAATATATCTCTCTCTCTCAGTGAGATTCAAAGCGTTTTGACTGCTCGCAATACACAAAATCAGTGACAAGTGTATTTATCTTGTTTCTTTTTAATATTTTTATATTGTGTCAGGTGACGGTTGCTGAATGCGCGCGACCTATCGCACAGCTCAGCTCTGAAATTACCACAAACCTCTTCTTGTGACTACACTACCTAGCATGAACAAACACTGAATATTACTAAGAAGTGTACACAGTTTAGTCAGTAAGTATTTAAAAGGTACAAATAAATGAAAATATTAGCTACCCAACCGCACTATGCGGACGAATTATACATTCAAGCTAGGCTGAGGCCGTATGAACCTGAACGCAGAATTGTCCGTCATGTGTGTTGAGAGCATTTTCTGTTCTCAGTTTAACTGATAGATTTAAGTTCTAAGAGCATGACGAATGCCTTTACAGGAGGAAAAATACATAGTTTGTAGATGTCTCTTATACGTTCACAATCAGTAGTTACGAGAAAGCAATGGCCGTTGGATACAGTAGTAAAATGAGGAGGTGCGATGGATGTTGGCTAGCGTGTGCGATTAGTCAACCGGTCAGTGACGACGAAAAGAATCATGCAGCATTTTGAAATGGTAATCGGGCAAAGCATTTTCTCGAACACTGATGGACTCAGCATAGTCGAACTCACCTGTGGTCGAATGTCTGGCGGAGACATTCGAAAAGACATGTTACGAAGGCTATGACTAAGAGTGCTCACACAGGACACCGAAGAATGTGCTGGCGAGTGGTTCAGCGGAAGTAAATCCAAGCGGAATTTGGGCAGATAGAATGGAACGGGTACCTTATAAAGCGGACTATCTGACCACATGGCCTTTTTATTGTCCGCTTACATTGATTGGCGAGATGGGGAGTGGAGTTGGCGTAGCATCATGGAAGGAGCGGTTCACTCAGCAGGAGTGGGATTGGTATTATCACTAACAGAATTCGCATTGAATGTTGAGTACTGGATATTCACCGTGTATATATACTTTTTTAGAATTAGCATAATATAAACCCATAAATAATAACGACTTATTCAAGGTATTTTTAATAGATACAGTGTACTCAGTATCACCATAGTACACAGTATATAAAGATAATCGAAACAAATGTTAGTATACAAGATAAATAAATTGTAGGAAAAGAAAAAATATAATGTATAGAAAAAATAAATGAACATTGAATAATACAAGAAAGTTATTACGAAGGTAGAAACGCAAACATGGTCGAGGATAACATCGTCAGTGGTAAATAAAACGTCGTGTTGATTCGACACTGTCAGGGGTCACATGCCCGTGGCTCAGAGGTATCTCTAGATAGTGTCTAACCACCCACTACTTGGTACCTCTCGACATTGCCGATTCAACTATAATGGATAATTTTTAAAATTAGTTTTGCGTATTCTATATTGTAACTCATACTAAACAATTAAAATTGTTTAAACAAGCATGATTTCTAAGAATTCGAATTAAAGAAAAGGTAGATCTCTTAACAAAACTACATGTTAATGGTTTTCTCTAGCTTAAAAATAGCTGCCAACACAAGAACAAGTTTGTCTAGCAATACACCAGTCGACACACATAAATATAAAATTTTATGAAAAAACAAAGCTTAAGTATAAACTCTCGAACTAAAGTAAATTTACCAAAGTAAACAAGGTATATATATATATGCCCCTGCGCATCCTCACCTGCCGAACCTCAATACAATCGACTGCATCTATGTCAGTCGTAATCTCTATCGAGAGCTTTCTGCAAAATAGTGATGGCTGAAGCTATAGAGCACTTTGACTAATTTTACTCTTTTACACGCATTTATTTAAGTCGCACTGTTTGTAAGTTGGGATACTCCTCATCAACTCTTGTAACAGTAAACATATTGAAACCGCACTTCTGATGTGTCCTAGAGATCTCAACTATTTTACCACAGATACGATATAGTATGACAATGATTTCAAAATTCAGATCGATCGATCGATGTACTCTATAATTACAATTATGCATTTTTAGTTCTATCTCTGTATAGCATCTGCATCCGATCTGCTGTTGTTTACGAGTATACGTCGCGTGCGTGCACCTGGAGTTTCACCCAGACTCATACCATTGACACATTCCTGAGTTTACAGCTCAGTAATACGCAACTAAATCTAAATCTGACTGAGGGAGCAACAGTGAGTCTCTATGGAATTATTTAAAACACTCCATTAACAATTATGCCCCTACTCACACCCACAATTTAAAAATAAACTAATACTTTTATCAAAAAATCCTTTTTTAAAAGTAGACACGTCTCTCTTTAGACATATAGAAGTGCACTGAAAAGAAGAACAATAACAATAGTATTTAGAGAAGATTACTAAAAACATATGAAACTCAACACGCTTTTGCGCTTAGAAGAGAGCAAATAGAAAATAATCAAATGTTCATATGATTTCAGTTGAAATTTGTGAACCTATCCAACGCTGCACATACAAAGCATGGTGCGCTCATCACACTGCAACTTCTCTTGTGCAACTAATTCTTTTGCAATATAGATAACTAATCTCTAGTAACATATGACACAGTAGCATGTGAATATGATCAAAGGATGCTGAAATTTTTACTAGTTTATTAATATTCATACAAATTTGTGTACTTTAATGTTTCGCAGGCTCCGTTGTACATGATTAGAGAGTTATGATGGCGCTGCCACACCCACACTTTTATCTTTCGCTCTTTTAAGGCGCATCAAGCGTAGGTTTTTAAAATCATATTATTTTAATATAATTTATATTTACAGCAGATATGTTTACAATACAAAAACCCATTAGCTCTATACACTATGTATTATACAGAGTGGCCGAAACTTGCTATACATCTCTTTACAACCGCTCCAAACACCATAATTAGTACCCACCTCTAGTTGATTGTCATTAATTTTGAATTGTTCCTTCTGGCCCAAAAACACTACAATGCTTAGTCATGTCACACTCCTTATACTTGATGTGTTTTATAAAGCTCCTATTGTAGGCTAGGCACACTTAAGTTTTTCACAAGCATATCACAAGCTCAAAAAGAATAAAAAAGTCGCTATTGTAACAGTCGATGTTATATGATGCGTCGCGTCTATTAAGACAATCGCTATAATGACAGTCGCTCGTATTTGCTCGCCGGACGCTATTCAGCACTCGGATATGCGAGTAGCTACCTATCTACGTGCTCTGATGATAATGAGCTATTTTGTCTATAAGCGTCACATGAGTGAATTCGACAGTAATATATGTTCGAAATAAACGACAATTTGAGTATTACTTTTACACTATAATATGTATTTTTAACTCTAAATAGAATGAAAGGATATAAATCATCAATATCTTGCATACGAATTGTAGTAGGTCCATTGAATGGTCAGAAACCAGAGATAATGCCTGGAAAGTCATGAATTGAGTTAACAGTTTACAAAAAATTATCATAAAAGTTACACATCGTAGACATAATCATGTATTAATTTATATGCTGAAGTCAAATAGTAAGCTAACCAAACAGATGTGTAATGACTTAGTTTTCCACTCAGATTAGTCTGGATACCAAAGACTTAAAGTAGTATTATTGTGAGATAAACACTAATTATATGTAAACTGACCCTTCCACCGAACCTCACTGACTAGTTGAAGTCCTTTGATATAGATCAATAAAATATGCACAGTATTCAGATTCATTGTAAAATCCATAGTACAATCATTATAGACATCTCACAGAATCACAGCTGTATAACAAGTATAATTTTTAATACTTCCCTAGAGTCAGCAGTACAAAGTCAACACGGCATAAACCCTACAACGACTGCAGGCAAGGCATGGAATGACGAGTCATAAGTTAAGCAATTGTATAGAAAATTTGTTATCTTTGGGGTCATGAGTATTTTGTTTGAACTGCATGGCTTCATATATCTCAGTCTCTCAATGTCATGCTGATATAATAACCAGAGACTTTACTAGACGATCTTTTATATTGGTGGAAAGAAACACTATCTGGTTCTCAGGAGAACTCTTTATGAGATAAGCACCATCCACAGACTCATATCATTGTCTGTTTAGAAGCACATCAGATGATATCTCTTTTGATTGGCTCTTTACTAATACAACTAATGTCTTACACTAATGACAGTGTTATTCTCAAATAGTGGGGCGTGCCGCCCAGCAAAAAAGCGTAGCGCGATGGGTCATGTAAAGAGCCTGGGCTCTGTTTTGGACTCGATATGCAGAGGGTACACTTAGACAATTTTTATAGATCCTATAATTATCTACTATTTCACAGTCAGCGCTCGCTAAACGAAATGTTCTTGCTTCCTATGTGAGAGCTGCTGATGACAGACAAATATCATGAGAGTAACACTGGCACTAATATAACATTCATATAAATGAAAGACAATGTAATTCAGATTTCTGACTTCTATGAGAGTCACCATTCTGGAAGAGTCACGAACAAATACACTTTATGCAAGGGTCTCCTCACAATTTCGTTGCAATTGAGCTAATGCTCTCTTGCATCATTTTATTTGAATATGAGACATCGAGATACGGCTAAAATACTTCAGCACTCTTGTACCTTTGATCAGTCTAGGCGATGTCATAACTGTCATGAGATATATAATGTGCACCATGCGTCCACAATAGTTATTACCCTAGAAGTTCAGAATGGGCTTCTATGTTTTACTCCACATTTCATCTAATGCATATGAGCAATCACATCTAGTTACATAATTAACATTTATTATTGATCATATTCTAAGCATTAGAACCACTACTGACAGCCTGTCCCATTGCTTCAGACAAAATTGTTAGTGATTGAAATTTCAACAAATTTATGGTTGATTTTCATTATTGTTAAATAATACTATTGTTAGCTAAAGTAGTTACTACCACAGCTACATATATATATACAAAAATTATAATTCATTTTGTACATTCTACTTTACAGTAGTTTTTTATCTGAGTTCTTATCATTATGAACAATTGAAATTTCTGTACTTTTGCACAATCTCTATTTTCTTCTAGTTTTTATTTTCATCTCCGGAACTTAGAGGGGATCCCTTGACATTTTTAAAAATATTCTTCTGATGGTGGAAATAAATTTAAGACTGCATCTAAGCTTATGTTGAAATCTTAACACCAAATAGCCCTAAAGCTATAGATTATAGATCAAGAGACTATTCTTTTGTAATTGATACTTCCCCTTCAGCATCTATACTTAAGTGATTTATATTAATCTCTATTACAAAATGCTATATCTCTATGTAATAAATATTGACATCAGTTCATCATTTACTGTTTACTAACATGCTTGTAGATGGTTATTAGGTCTTGTAATCCCAATCACATAGTCTATAGTATACAGCAGATTCGTGTAATAATAATGGTGAGTATCTGAGTTCTTTCAATAGTATTGTTTAACTAATCCAGGCTTTTTGATGCATATTAGGTCTGTATCCCAATCAATAGTCTATAGCAGGGATCGGAAAACTTTTTGGTCTGAGAGAGCCATAAACACCACATATTTTGAAAAGTTAATTTCTGTGAGAGCATACATTATTTTCTAAACCAAAAAATATCAAGTTAAATGTGTGCATTTTGTGTAATTTCACACTAAAAGTGTTTGACTCTGAATTCTTTTTAATTAACATGCTTATGCTTGTTCTATTATATGCAAATGACCAAATGAACCTGGAATAAAAAAATATTTTAAACTAATATTTGTCTAAGAACCAGATTCAGCCATCAATACGAGCCACATTGGCTTCGTGACCATGTGTTTTCCTCCACAACCCCTGGTCTATAGCACTACCAGCAGCGTCGTCCAGATTTCTGCACATCCGGTCAGCTTAAAGGCAACATTGTGCATTTGTCCGCTGAGTTTAATTTTGTGTATATACTTGGTACACTTTTATTCTTGTAGTTGATTGTTATATTATAAGTTAATTCAATGATATAGCGCAGACACAGTTTCTATAAATTCATGAGGCTACTGGATTTTTATCTATCATTTTTGGCTCTGTTTCATTTTGCTAGATTCTCATAATTATTTGCTAACACCAATAATAAACCAGAAAATAATCTACCCATTGTAATAAACGATAAGTAAAAAACCAAAAGGAATTTAATTCAGACTTCACAATGTCATTAACTTTAATTTGGAAAAAAAAATAATCGCCACAATTTCATTAAAAAAAATCATGAATGTTAAACAATACAAATGTTTAAGCCACAAAAAAATTGATCAAGGTTTGTCCATAAGTGCTGTGTTGTATTATCTTGAAAAATATGATTATAGACACATATTTTGTATCGCAATGATGTATTTGGTCAAACAAATGTAACATTCACCGTATGTAGAAACTGTATTAAATCAGGAAATATGAGATCTCTCAACTGCTTACAATCACATTTGATTTGTAATCTTATGTTGTATAGTCGGTGATTGACAAGGGACCATTTCTCAACACATAAATTTTTCTCAGTTAAAGAAATCCTAATTTCTGGGTCACATGAAGGAATTCAAGATTTATATCTTTATAACTTGTCCCAGAAATACATGTATCAATATTTATTTTCCAAACTACCCATGAGTACAATTAAAAAATCAACTGTGCACCTGATGTAATTAGATCCTACTTTTACCCACAATTCAGATCCAGCACCCCGATGCACCGTCAGACCCCCAACAATTATCTGTTACTATATGTTCTAGAGAGTATGGAACGGCATCCATGCATTCATGAATAAACAATGTTTTATCTAAATGGAGAAGTTTGAAAAATAGACCATCTTCCTCCTTCAAAGCGCAGACCTGTTGCCAGTGAAGCCCTCAGCCATCGTAGAGCGGAGCGTGCCCTGAAGTCTAGCAAAGTCTGGGACCTATAATCTTTGAGATTGCAATACAATGAAGCTGCATACAACTGCTGATCTCAGCTTCAGTATCTGCCTTGTCCAAAAATGTGTCGGACTGTTCTTCTTCCAGATCGATGCCTGTCCATGAGAAGCACTGGCCATGGAAAAAAAAGATCTGAAAAGAAATGGGGTTTCCTTTGAGCATCTATATATGTAAATCAGCAAATTTGCTTTTGGGTTTGTGGACTACATTTAGTACCAAATGAGATCAGTGATGTCTGATTTCCAAGTGCGGGGAATGATAAAGGAATAAAAGTACAACTTCAGCAGTTCCATTTATTTTGTAAAGTATCCACCCCTCCCCGACTATT
Source organism: Ampullaceana balthica (assembly GCA_944989445.1). Taxonomy (NCBI): domain Eukaryota; kingdom Metazoa; phylum Mollusca; class Gastropoda; family Lymnaeidae; genus Ampullaceana; species Ampullaceana balthica. The sequence continues at coordinate 25,414 of CALYLW010000750.1, read as the reverse complement.
TACAAATGCTGAAGTTTTCTATTGGGTTTATCCCATTTTCTATTATCTGAAGATACACTTATGGGCTAGGTGTGGAGTCTTATATTTTATGTTTATGAGTAGCAAAAATATGTTGTTCTTGTTCTTGAAAAAAACTAATATGCAAATTAAAAATATGCGGTAATTATTTTCCTCTATTCTGCAAAAATCTAAGTTAACATATTAACTTTACAAGACTAGGGCTAGACAGTTGTAAAATAAAAAAAATATTTTTTTTTGGATAGCACGTTTAATAGCAAAATTTTTTTTTTAGTTATATAGATAACATATACCCTCCCCCCCCCCTTTTTTTTTTTTTTTTCAAAGTGCATGTAAAAATATAAGACTCCCATAAATTGTTTGTATTTATTTCCTACTTTTTTAAACATTTTCATAGGTACATGGGATATAAAAAGACACTCACATTGAAGAAAAAAATGTAGAATTTCACAGAGTTATAGTTTTTAATTCTTGTTTAGGTTTCCTGGCCTGATCATTTAATAATAGCTAAAATAACTGTTATTATTGATACTGAAGCTAAGAGGGCGTAAACTGGTTCTATTGTAATCTATTTAATAATATTTCTTTACAATGTATGCCCGAAAATTTTCATGTGTGTCATTATACTAATACGCCTTTCATTAGCAAAGTATTTAGTTTCCTTGCTTTCCCATTTTTGGTTTATATTTATTAACTTTTCTCTGATAGATTTTAATGGTCTCAGACTAGACTTTTAACTTGACAAAAGAGAACTAAGACTGACAACTGTTTTAAAAGAATCAGCATTTGTTTACTTTGACAGAGCACACTAAAGTAAAGGCACTGTATAACAGAAAAAATATACATTAGGAAAAACGTTAACATGAAATTATTTATGAACCGAAACATCATTTTTCTAAAGTCTTGTCACTTTTCTCAAGGCTCTTTAGATATTTAAAGTTTAATTTAGTATTTTGTTTGGTGTGTTTGAATCTTTAATTTTTATTCAATTATGAATTATTGAAGCCATCAGACTTAGTTTGTCATGATTTCATGGCGTATGCGAATAAGTTCTTTATTTTTTTCTATCTACTAAACAATTGTTAATGTTTAGAAAAAGTCAATAATAACCCAAAGCTAAACAAATGTTTTTGGTGTCTCTCTCTATTAACAATGAGAAAAGACAACCTGAAGACTGCAGGAAGCACAACTCTAAAACCAACAAAAAACTATTTTTCATGGAGAAAACTAATCTCTGTCAGTATTAGACTAATCAAAGTTAATATTATTTTCTAAAATAAACTTGAATTAACTAATTTTTTTTTAAACAAATTAATCCTTTCTAAAATTAATTTGTGCTCTTTGTGAATCAAAAATTTAAATTAGATCTCGTTGTTTTGTTTCTTTATATATAGATTGAAATGATGAAATATAAAAATAGATTAAAAGTACATAACAATTTAGGTAAATTGATTACCCTGGTTTTTAATTACAGCAACATACACTTATGTTTTCATAGGACAATACAAGTAATATAAGATTTATAATAAATAAGCAAGGTAATCAAGCACCACCACTCTTGATCACAAAAAAAAAGAAGCTTCAACTTTCCTTTCAGTAATAAATTTAAATATTGGATATAAGGATCTAATTAGGACCTTATTGCTTTCATTTATTTGCATAACTATGAGATAAAGACCATAATGTAGGACCTATTGCTTTTTTATTTTTGCATGACTATGTGCTTACTTTATCTTATCATTATTATTCGACACTTCCTAATCATAAACCATCATATAATATTATACTTTTTTACAGCCCAGACCGGAACACCACTAAGATGATGGACCAATAAAACAAGCCTACATTACCTGGCTTGAATACTCTGACAGATGACTATTGAACGTGACGCCGCCACCACAGGAAGAGGTAAAACCATTAGCCAACATAATTTTTTTTATTATTCAACTGAATGCCTACTTTAAGTTTTTGAATGTTACTTTTTTCAATCAGGTTTTATACTTTTTTATAATTTGTTTAAGGGGTTTTTATTTTAACAAGAATATTTAAAAGGGAAACATTTTATAATTGTCAAATTTTAAATTTATTTTTGAATACAGACTCTGGTCATAAAGTAATACGGTCTTTAGATTATCCTAAATGCAAATTCAAAATTTTAAAAATTATGTACAACTAACCGGTGGGCTATGCATGCTGTAAACTGTTAACAATTACAACACAAATACTTATCTATAGGAGGTTTTAAAGAGTTTACAATTTATTTTGATAATTATTAAACTGATTTCAGATAAATAATTTATCTATGTAGATTATAGATTTAAATTGAAATAACAGAAAAAAACAAAACAAGGAATTTTACTAATGTTAACTTTCATTTGAATAATACTTAATTGTATAAGACATTTGTAGTTGGACTTGGCACTAAGGCCTGCTATGAACTTTATTTAAACGACAGCTTTGCACTTGTGTGCTTACACGATGTTTATTGGGCTGGGGATGTTTTAGCAGTAGATGACTCACATTTTATGGGCTGGGGATGTTTTGGCAGTAGATGACTCAAATTTTATGGGCTGGGGATGTTTTGGCAGTAGATGACTCAAATTGTATGGCCTGGGGATGTTTTGGCAGTAGATGACTCAAATTTTATGGGCTGGGGATGTTTTGGCAGTAGATGACTCAAATATTATGGGCTGGGGATGTTTTGGCAGTAGTTGACTCAAATTTTATGGGCTGGGGATGTTTTGGCAGTAGATGACTCAAATTTTATGGGCTGGGGATGTTTTGGCAGTAGATGACTCAAATTTTATAGGCTGGGGATGTTTTGGCAGTAGATGACTCAAATTTTATGGGCTGGGGATGTTTTGGCAGTAGATGACTCAAATTTTATAGGGCTGGGGATGTTTTGGCAGTAGATGACTCAAATTTTATGGGCTGGGGATGTTTTGGCATTAGATGACTCAAATTTTATGGGCTGGGGATGTTTTGGCATTAGATGACTCAAATTTTATGGGCTGGGGATGTTTTGGCATTAGATGACTCAAATTTTTATGGGCTGGGGATGTTTTGGCAGTAGATGACTCAAATTTTATGGGCTGGGGATGTTTTGGCAGTAGATGACTCAAATTGTATGGGCTGGGGATGTTTTGGCAGTAGATGACTCAAATTTTATGGGCTGGGGATGTTTTGGCAGTAGATGACTCAAATATTATGGGCTGGGGATGTTTTGGCAGTAGTTGACTCAATTTTTATGGGCTGGGGATGTTTTGGCAGTAGATGACTCAAATTTTATGGGCTGGGGATGTTTTGGCAGTAGATGACTCAAATTTTATAGGCTGGGGATGTTTTGGCAGTAGATGACTCACATTTTATGGGCTGGGGATGTTTTGGCAGTAGACGACTCAAATTTTATAGGCTGGGGATGTTTTGGCAGTAGATGACTCAAATTTTATGGGCTGGGGATGTTTTGGCATTAGATGACTCAAATTTTATGGGCTGGGGATGTTTTGGCATTAGATGACTCAAATTTTATGGGCTGGGGATGTTTTGGCAGTAGATGACTCAAATTTTATGGGGCTGGGGATGTTTTGGCATTAGATGACTCAAATTTTATGGGCTGGGGATGTTTTGGCAGTAGATGACTCAAATTTTATGGGCTGGGGATGTTTTGGCAGTAGATGACTCAAATTTTATGAGTTTCAACTCCACAGACAGAAGATCAGCAGTTAATCAAAGAGTTTCAAAAGGGTCAGAAAAATCCTACCATGTGCCTTCACGAATATTGTAAAAGATATAAAATGGTTGTTTCGTTCAAAGATGAGCCTGTCGATATTACCCACAAAACAGCGGTGTATGGGAAGTAAGTGTTTCTCGGCTGTGTATGGAAAGTGTTTCTCAGCTGTGTATGGGAAGTGTTTCTCAGCTTTGTATGGAAAGTAAGTGTTTCTCGGGTGTGTATGGAAAGTGTTTCTCAGCTGTGTATGGGAAGTAAGTTTTTGTCAGCGGTGTATGGATAGTAAGTGTTTCTGATAGGATCATTGGTTTGTTCTTAGAAGTTCCTGAATTCTTTAGAATTAGACAAAGTATTTTCTTTGTTTATGACAGCGTAATCATGAAGTGCGTGTCTGCATTCTGATGTTGTAGATGGGTAACATGCAAACAGGGTATGAGTGAGTCTGAGAAGATGTCACTAAACAGCGAAAGTTTCGGCAAAGAGCGCTGATTTGTGATGTCTTGTCAGGCTCACTCATACCCTGTTTGCATGTTATCCATCTACTTATCTATAATCCTGATTACAGTCTCACTCACATTTTGTTCACTTCAATCTGATAATGTTTTGTTTGATTTTTTGTGACTGTGGTAAGGGATCAAAAAGTCTCTTTTTACAAGCTTTTATTTAACTTGCTTTTCTTTGTGTCTGTCTGTTAGCATCAAATTTTGCAAAATCATGGCTCAATTGAGCTGAAATTCGGCAGACGCCTGTATCTCTGATGACAATACAATATTAAAAAATTTCATTTAATTTGCTCAGTCGGCTGTCAAGCTATTTGCATTTTGGGGCAAAAATGTTTTTACTAAATAAATGAACTTCAAAGGGAAATAATACATTCTTAAAAAATTGTACTTTTCTTTAAAGAGTGAGCTCTAATTATGAATTGTATTGTAATTTTAAAAATTGAAAATAAAAACAATGGGTAAAAATAAGATTTTTAAAAATTACGCTTTTATTCCAATGCACTAAAAAGGACAACATAAATTATTTGGACACAATTGCTCATGTCTACAAAAATAAAAGCCTGGTGGCCAAGCATATTTTTTGTCCAGATTAATATTTTGCGTGTTTTCAGGATTGTTCAGTGGAATTTCGTCTCCCGGAAGATTTGTCATACAAGTAACATTTTTGTGTACTCAATCATTGGCGCCCACGCTTTTATGTATGGGAAGTGCATAGGAATAGAAGGGTGTTTTTAAAAATCCTTTTTTTATACCCATTTTTTTATTACATGTACTTGAGTTTTTAAAAAATTATCATAAAATTAATGCTCAATGCATACATTGAATCTTCCACTATAATTAAGCTCATACCTAAAGTTCCCTGAATAGGAATGTTTACATGATATGAAATTTAAAACTGGTTGGTTTTGTGGTCATACTTTTTCTTGTGTTGTGAAACATTTTTTTTTATCATTCCTTTGCATAGTTTTGGTTGTCGTGTCATTATTGATGACCTGGCCTATCCTCTTGGAGTGGGTAGCAACAAGAAGGAGGCCAAGAACACTGCATCCAAACTTGCATTCAGAGCCCTTATAGGGATGGATGACTACGAACCCAGTAAGCATGCAACTATAATCTCTATATCTACTTAAGGTGTCCATGAGAGGACAACAGTACTAGGGCTGGGGAATAAGTCTTACTCATTTGGGGTAGCTCAAGGCAATTTAGGCCCCAACCGGTACCCAGTTCTTTGGGGTAGCCCATGGCCATTTGGCACCAACTGGTACCCATTTCTTTGGGTGTAGCTCATGGCCATTTTGGCCCCAACTGGTACCCAGTTCTTTGGGGTAGCTCATTGCGATTTGGGTACCAACTGGTACCCAGTTTTTAAACTGGGGCTCCAAGCATGCCCAGCAGTCAGCAGCCACATCCTAGGAAACCAGTTTTGTCTGACTTGTGAGCCAGGGGAGGAACCCATTGGGAGACAATGAGTGAAGTGGGCCTTGTCTACCTAGCACAGTGATGGCGAACCTTTTTGGGGGCCGCAATTCCAAAACTCAACCAAAACCCACTTATTTATAGCAAAAGTGCCAACACTCTAATTAAACCCGAAATGGGGGTTTGGATAAGCTTGTTTGATTAAGGAAGAAATATGTTATTCGCCTGCCGGCTGATGGGGCTCTGCTTGCTGACTGTTGCCCGCGTGCCATAGGTTCGCAATACTGACCTATCATATGACATGATGAAGACTGGTTTAGATTGCCTGAGCACAGAATTATTCAGTGAGTCAAGGGGAGTCACAGCAAAACATTGCTGTAGGACAGTGCTTCTCAAAGTGCTGGTCCGTGGACCAGTGCCGGTCCATGGGCCATCCGATGCCGGTCCGCAGAAGTTACCAAGAAAGGATATTTCGCTACCACATCAGTACAAGGAAAATAGTTCACCGGCCCCTGGTGCAATGGAAAAAATTCCTGCCGGTCCGCAATACTAAAAAGTTTGAGAAGCACTGCTGTAGGACATCTTGATCATCCGTTGGATTCAACTCCATCCCCAGTGGCCTAGATGCTGTCCTGTTCTAAATTAGATGACCTTGAGCAAGGGAGTGTGGTCAACATAATCCACAAATCTTCCTCACTAAACACATGTACATCTTCTATCATGTGCCAAAGTTTACAAAGGTATGGACGTGCTAGAAATGCTTCAAGAAATATTTTAATGATGGAGCTGTTGAAGTTAATCCCCCATGAATTCAAGAGTCCTCTCAGGCCAGAGGGAACCTTCAAGCCTATGATAACCATCACGTTATATCCTTGCTGTCAAATGCAAGCAATAAATACTTACCTGTATAATTTGGATTGACCTCACAGCACACCCTGATCAGAGACTCCTGCTAGAAAGCCACTGCAGATTCTTGAAAGAATGTATGACCATCAACATAATGTCAATTAAAAAACCTTACTCCGTCTATATTAACTATAAAAACCTTTTTACGGTCAGCAGAAAAGGGCAGTGTTAAATCAAGTTCAAAGCTCATGTGAGGCAGTTAAACAACAGGAAAATTGAGAGGTATGTGAACCCCTCCAGTCAAGCTGGGCTGGGTTCGAGCTTCAGCATAGGGATAGATGTGAGGGATTAGACATGAAGTAATACACTTATAGTAGGTTGCTCAACCGTTGTAGACTCAAAGCAAGAGCAAAAGTCATGTCAACTTGCTATTAAATGATGACTCTGGCCTCAATGATTGCTTTGAAGGTGTTGAAAAATGTTACAGTGCTCTAACTCTACCATCAGCGCCAAGAAGTGGAAGTTTTGTACTATTTGGTCCCAGGAAAGTCTTATGTTGAGCCAAAAATTATCAGCAGCCAAAAATTCAACTTACCTCAGCAATACATTTTTCAAAGTGCCACCATTGACGTTTGAAAGATATACTCAAAACCACACAGTTCTCTTTTCAGAACATGCTGGCCTATGGGGCAATTGAAGCAGCATTCACAAGTATCCATAGCCAAGGCATATTAGGAGATTGTGTGGCCAGCACAATGCCCAGCCGACTTTACTTTACCCCAACTAATGTCAGGAACTGAGTGAACTCAGAGACATCCTTAGCCACGGGAACAAGGCCCTGCCTTCACAGAGATTCAAACCCGTGACTCCCAGCCGAGCGTGCTACTGCGCCCTACAAAACCACACTCAAAGTATTTTAATATTGGGCATGAATCCTGGGAGGTAGCAGCTCGTGGGCCTAGCCTCCTGGGGTTTAAAAAATACACTAAAAGCTGTGAAGTCCAAAAATAACTACCCTTAACATCCTAAAGGATATTTTGACTTTATTGGTCCAAATCAGTCTGCAAGGCAATGTAACTTCTATAGCTCAAAATCCCAAAGATGTTTATATAGCTAACTTTGTTGAAAATGATGGACTCACAAGTTAATTTCATTCTTTGTTCAATTGTTATGTACTAGTGTTGTATTAAGCAGACAACACAATCAAGATTCCTTAAGTATTTTATTTAAATTTTGTTGCATTAATAATTAATAACAGTTACGCATTAGCAAAACATTTCACAAAGTAATTTTACTTTCAATTTTTTTTGTCTACCATAAATGCATAAAAGTAATTTCTAAAAATATGTTGTTAAACATTTAGTTAACGAATGAAAACCATTGTATCGAATATAGAATATGGTAATCACATTTATTACTGTCCTCTACAAGCAGTTGTAAACTCTCTAAGAGCATTTAGGAGTTGGGGTAATCAAACAGGTCAAGTTTGTGACTATTTAAAGTGCTAATTTTTAATGTTATCCTTGGATGTAGTTTGCCTTGCCCCTGAGATTGATGACAACAGATTCATTGAAGTCCGAGATGTCACTGACTTATGCCAGGAGAGAGATCTCCTGTATAACAAAGACATCAGAGTGGATATGGACAGGTAATTTAAAAAAAATTTAAGTAGTGACGAAGCACACATCAGCATTAGCCTATTACGCCAGTGCATGTGACGGAGCACACATTGGCATTAGCCTAACTATTATGCCAGTGCATGTGACGAAGCACACATTGGCATTAGCCTAACTATTAAGCCAGTGCATACAACTCCTATTCCTATACATAATCCATTTTCTTCTATGAAAGCCCAGATTATTTCTGATTGTTTTCATCTTTTCCTTTGGGGCAGTTTATGGAGCAACTAGTAACAAAGCCTGCCCAAGGACGGGAATAAGTGTAGGTTGACCTGTGAAGTTCATGGACGCTATGTTTTGGTAGTTGTTATGCTGAAACGTTTGCAGGACATTGTCGTCGCAGGGCAAGGGATGTGGACAACAACAACAACAGCAAAAACAACAGCAACAAAAACAAAACAACAACAAAACAAAAACAACAACAACAAAACAACAGCAACAACAACAAAACAAAAACAACAATAACAACAACCACAAAACAACAACAACAAAACAACAATAACAGCAACAAAAAACAAACAACACTTAAAACTCTTACCACTATCCCCAGGACCATCAAGGAAAAAGCATTTAACAGAATTGTCATTGGAATAAGCGGCAGGCATCACTTCAAGATGGGAACAACATACTGAATTATGACAAAACTAGGGGCAAGTACCCGGCTTTGCACGGGTTTAACAACAACAGCAACAACAACAAAAACAACAACAGCAACTAAAAAACAAACAACAAAAACAAACAACAAAAACAAAACAACAACAACTACAACAACAAAAGCAACAACAACAAAGCAACAACAACAAAACAACAACTACAACAACAACAGCAACAACGACAAAAACAACAACAGAAACAGCAACAAAACAACAAAAACAAAACAACAACAAAAACAAAACAACAACAAAAACAACAAAATCAACAACAAAACAACAACAAAACAACTACACCAACAACAACAAAGCAACAACAACAAAACAACAACTACAACAAAGCAACAACAACAAAGCAACAACAACATGAAGGACATTGTCGTCGCAGGGCAAGGGATGTGGACAACAACAACAACACTAAAAACAACAAAAAGCAACAACAGCAACAACAACAGCAACAACAACAGCAACAACAACAGCAACAACAACAAAAACAACAACAGCAACAACAACAAAAACAACAACAAAAACAAAACAACAACAAAAACATCAACAACAAAACAACAACAAAACAACAACAAAACAACAACTACAAAAACAACAGCAACAACAACAAAGCAACAACAACAAAACAACAACTACAACAACAAAAGCAACAACAAAAAAATTATTTTATGGCGATAATAGCCTTCTTGTTAATCTCGACACCAAAATGTTTATTAATTTGCGTCATTATTTTACGTCTTAATTTTCAATAATTTTTATTTTATATAGCTCATATAGGGAAAAACTACATTTTGGGCCCCCGGGCCCCAGTATCTTATATATATGGAACGAAACCTGTTTAATAACCTTTCCGGTATAATTTTGTGTACGTGTACCAAATTTCACGTTATTTGGTTGTCTGGATCTTGAGTTATTAGGGAACAGACAGACAACAAATGCGGCTTATATATATAGAGATAACTGCACCAAAAATAACTCGTTTTGAACCGCCGCGTAATATGTAAATTTTTCTCCGCTAGTGATTGGCTGTAGGAGTCATATGTGTTTGAGGGACCAATCGCTATAGATGACGGGACAGAACGGATAGAACTTTGCCTTTTATTATATAGGATGGTTCCCAAACAATAGCGTGCACTATTAACGTTTAAAGCACCATAAGGTTTTCGGTAAACTTCCTGTAAGGATTTCAGGTTTATCAACAGGTTATGAAATTAAAAAATTTGCTGAAAATGTATTTATATTATCATTGTCATACTGACTTCATCTTTTAGGATAAGAATGGTTATTTTACGTATCCAAAAGACCGTCTTGAGTTTAATATTATTTTTACCTGTAGTTTAGTACTATCATTATTACAAAAAAGTACATGTATATCAAAACCACATCTTTAAAAAAAACGCAAAAACTATCACAAACTTCGCCAACCGAGCGAAAACACTAGCGAAAGCAACCACCGACATTTCCGGAAGTCGACTTAAGTTTCTCTTACTAAATGAAGAGCTTCTACTTTATATGATTTCATTACTAAAGATAGCACTATCGAGGTGCGCTTTACTGCACTTTGAGATTAGAGACAAGGCGCGCATTACCGTGCTTAAACACATTAAACGTTAAAGCACCTAAGGTAACTAAATCGCCCATTTAACAAACATTTGCTATTGTTTTCATCACTAATCACTCGCTTCATGCATCAAATGCAGTTCCATGTGCATTTTTCTATTTAATTGTATGCAATTTAATGTTGTTAAGAGCCTGCACGGTTATGTTTATTATTTTTTGTAATATAATATTGTCCCAGTGAGTGTGACACGCCAGTCATGTTCAACTCAGGTGCAAGAGATATAAAAACATTATACTTACCTACCTAGAAAAATACATTTGACATCTTACTTATCTTGTGTACATTAGTTGTGTCTAAATAATGCCTGTAATAGATTTCTTATTGTTGGTATATGATTTTGTATTGCTACCTCTAAAAATGCCAATACATGTATTTTTAAATATAAATGGCACCAATTTAGATATATTAACGAAACGCTTAAAAGGGCTTTATTTTTATTTCATATTAAACAGAATAGTATTTAATAAATATAGTTAAAAGGTTACACTAAAGATACCAGTATAATTGTAGTCTTGCTAGATGAGAAGACATTCAATTAAAATATACTTCTTAAATTAAGTTCACAACACACACACACCCACTCACGCACACCCACACACATATACCCAACACACATACCCCACACACATGTGCACACACAAACACACGCACACACACGAGGGACATCAAGATAAAAAAATAAATAACAATCATAAAATAAACATTTTCAAATAAACCACGACTCTTTTTATATTTTTCCGAAATTAATATAAGCTGAAATAATGACATCACGTCATAATATTTTTACATCGAGAAACATGCTCTGTTAATCTCGACACTAAAATGTTAATTTTTTTACTTCTAAATTTTCAAAAAATTTTATCAGGAGTTGACAAACACTCATGGGCCTTATATATTAGCTATGTAGTAGATATTGAAGGTCATGTTACCTGTGAAGTGAAAGGTTACTGTAATTGTGGTTATATTTTAAAACATGAATGTAATAACAGACACTTTAAAACCACATTGTTATTCTCCCTCAGCAGAAAATGAGTATTCTGTCAAGGCAATCTAGAAAATGTTGACTTTTCAGATTCTCATTATTTAAATTTACCCACTCAGTGTATTAACTTTTAGGTACCTTTAGATCAGTGGTTCCTAACCTTTTGGGGTCCATGCACCCCTTCAGAAGCTCAAAAAAGTTCATGCACCCCCTCGTGAAACTTGCAGAAAATGCATAATAAACTAAGTTTATTTTAGGAACACAACAGTTTTGACCATAGGCAACAGGGAATTTAGTGAGAGATCTGCTGCTTCTTATGATCAATCAGCAATTTAAATCTGGGGACTGTTTTGGACAAAGCAACTCTCATGTCATCCTCTGCATTCAACTTATTCCTTTCCTTGGTTTTAATCGTCAAAGGTGTGGAGAATCCTGCTTCACAGAGATAGGTTGTGGCAAATGGAGGGAGAGTCAGTACTGCCCTCTTGGCTAGTTGTGGGTAGGAATCTAGCTGGGCGCACCAACATTCAATCAAGGTATTGCAACTGAAACACTCCTCAGTACTTTTCTGGTTCTCTAATCAATCAGGTCATCTTTAGCAAGGTCACTGTCATCAATGTTGTCCAAGTCACAGAGAATATGATTTTTCGAATCCAAAGGTCTCTCCTTGCAATTTCTTGACAGAAATACCCATCAAAGGACTTTTGCAATGTTGAAAGGTGCTCTGAAATTTCCCCTTTGATTTTGTCAGGCAGTGATCCCTCAGTGCTTCCTTCTGCACTAGATATTACAACTTCATCCAAGAGTGGAAAGTTGGCCAAGTTGGACTTTTCTGGTCGTCTTTGGAATAGAGGCACTTTGTTAAGGAAGGCTTGCAATCTCTCAGTAGCATCCATTACAGTCACAGCAGGCCCTTGGAGAGATGTGTTCAACTCATTCAAGATGGTGAAGATGTCAGCCAGGTATGCCAAGTAATTAATGAAATTTGGACAGTCAAACTTGTCAGCAAGGTCACTCTTTTTTTCTCGAAAGAAAATTGCAAGCTCCACTCTTAGTTCTACTAACCGAGAAAGTATCCGCCCCCTGGACAACCAGCGCATGCCAGGACCTGACGATGAAGGATATAGTGTGTAGTGACAATATCTGGAACTTCTTTCTTTACCGGTGCTGAAAATCCTGACTTATTACCGAGCATGGAGGGAGCACAACCTGTGCAAATTGAAGAAATTCTTGAAGTCCAGTCAAACTGGTTTTCAGTGAAGAATGCACTGACTAGCTGCAGCACATCAGCAGCTTTGGTAGTAGCTAGGAGGGGCTTACAAAAGAGAATTCCTTCTTCAGCAATCCACTGAGAACATATCTTAGAAATACAAGAATCTAACTGCATTATGCTACATCAGTGGATTCATCCAGCTGCATGCTAAATGGAAAAGGACTGCTCCTCATCTCGCACAAGACTTGATCTAGAATGTCTGCAGCCATGTCACTAATATTGGAATGAATAGTGTCATTGGACAAAGCAACTTTCTCAACCTGCTTCCTCTGTTGGTGACCACACATCAGTTCAACCATCTCCAGAGCACAAGGCTTCACCAAAGTTTTCCAATGGTGTGGGGCTTCTTGTTCTTTGCAATAAGATATGCAAACTTGAATGATGCCTCAAGTGCAGGTTTCTGTGACAAACAAAATCCAAGCTTGGGCAAGGTAACTGAGGTCAAGGAGCGAGCTCTCTTCTGCTTGAAGACCTCGACACTGTCCTTGGAATTGGATGGATGGACTTTCTCCAAGGGCTCTCGGAGTCTAACAGGCTTCATGTTGTCATTGCATAGGATTTTTCCACAGAGGAAGCACTGAGGCTTTTGTGTTCCATCTCTCTCTCTTTTTTTATTATTTATTAACAATTTTGAGGGGGTGATGACATTCGGAAAGTCGTACCAGTCACAGGGAAATTTTTAACTGACGAAGTTGATGTTTTCTAATGACCGGAATTGGATTCTCAACTCAAGATTTTAGGTTTCAATGACGAATATTGGCTTACAATTAACGTTTTTAAGAACTTTGCAGCGTACCGAGCAATAAAAGTGAAGGAAAAAAATTCCAACGTTTACATCCGCTCAAAACAGTGAGAGGGGCACCGGAAGCCATATATCTGACGTATTTGATGACAAAATTAAATTATTTTTAGAAAACTGTGACTTAAAACACGAAATTCCGAGGAACATGTAGAGCGAACCGTTCATTTTGCGAAAAGGTTTTTCCGTCAATTTTCGACATGCGCAGAACGATGCGCTAACGAGTATCAAAAATGTTGTATATGTGCGCCTTTTAACGCGGCATACCTTGCTTATGGTTTATATTTTCAGATTATCAGTTTTTCTTTCTTTTTTTTCCTTCTCCTTTTTTTTTCTTCCTCTTTTTTTCTGTGAATGGTTCATGCACCCCCTGGAACCTGCTCATGCACCCCTTGGGGGTGCATGCACCACTGGTTAGGAACCCCTGCTTTAGATTATGTTTTCAATCAAAATTTATGGAATTTACTCCACAGAAACTATGTCTGCACTGTAGTTGTCTCAGGCTTAAGGGCTGTTCAGAAGAGTAGCTCTCTGAGAGAGGAAGCAGTTCTTGAGGCTCATCGAGAGGTTCTCCAAATGTTAAAAGGAAATACCTCAGGAGTAAGTAAACTTTGGATGACATTTATAGCTGTAGAAAAATTGGGCGGAGGGTGGAGCTGTGTTCAATAAAACTAAGAATAAGATCAAAGAAGAAAAGACACCAATAAATGAATCAAACTAAGAATAAGATCAAAGAAGAAAAGACACCAATAAATGAATCAAACTAAGAATAAGATCAAAGAAGAAAAGACACCAATAAATGAATCAAACTAAGAATAAGATCAAAGAAGAAAAGACACCAATAAATTAATCAAACTAAGAATAAGATCAAAGAAGAAAAGACACCAATAAATTAATCAAACTAAGAATAAGATCAAAGAAGAAAAGACACCAATAAATGAATCAAACTAAGAATAAGATCAAAGAAGAAAAGACACCAATAAATGAATCAAACTAAGAATAAGATCAAAGAAGAAAAGACACCAATAAATGAATCAAACTAAGAATAAGATCAAAGAAGAAAAGACACCAATAAATGAATCAAACTAAGAATAAGATCAAAGAAGAAAAGACACCAATAAATGAATCAAACTAAGAATAAGATCAAAGAAGAAAAGACACCAATAAATGAATCAAACTAAGAATAAGATCAAAGAAGAAAAGACACCAATAAATGAATCAAACTAAGAATAAGATCAAAGAAGAAAAGACACCAATAAATGAATCAAACTAAGAATAAGATCAAAGAAGAAAAGACACCAATAAATGAATCAAACTAAGAATAAGATCAAAGAAGAAAAGACACCAATAAATGAATCAAACTAAGAATAAGATCAAAGAAGAAAAGACACCAATAAATGAATCAAACTAAGAATAAGATCAAAGAAGAAAAGACACCAATAAATGAATCAAACTAAGAATAAGATCAAAGAAGAAAAAAACTCCAATAAAAACTTGTTGAAAAAGACCCCTTGCCTTCCATGTATCCTATTGTAACTGCGGCGGACACCTCATTTGCTTATGGTAACTGTCATTCTTGCTATTTATCTTTGAATTGTGGACAAAGGGATGACTATGTTACCATTTATTAGTTTTGAATGATGGTTATTAACTGTAATTAACCTGCAAAATAATTAAAATAACATAATAACAGTTGTACTTAAGTTAATTGACAAAAGCAATCAAATAAACTTCATACAAATGCAATAGTTAGTGCTAACTTTGGTAATATTACTTTTTTCATTAACTGCATTAAAGCCATACATACATATCTAGAAAAATTACATTCCCACTTTTAGTATCACCATTGCAATAATTAAGTAAATTTTAAATCCAGGGAATATCCCTAATTCCTTCATTGTAATGTAATAAATAAATAATACAAGATACGACGCCACAGACTTGCTCATCATAGATAGTGCAAAGAACGGGTTGGGGGGGGGGAGTGAGAGAACGGACACAAACAGCTGCACGAAGTAATGAAGAAAAAAAAAGCGAGTAGACGAGGAGACGTGTGCACAGCGGTTGTTGTTACCTGCCCCCCACCAATTACTACCATCCCTTGCCAACCATAAACTGTGATTGGCCAACCCTAGGGTTAGTCATGTTTGCAAAAACTGGGGAAAAGAATGGGGAGAAAAAAAAATTAATTAAAAAAAAACATTGTTCCCTCTGGGGCTTGAACCACTACACTACAAATCATATGTTATTCTGTGAAGGAACAATACAAGTGAAGCAACAAGCATTGTTGCCACCACCCCCCTACCCTTTTATTTTTCTTTTCATCCTACTACGCTTGCCCACTGTGATCTTTCGACCCCAGCAGGGGTCATTTGAACATGCCCGTTTAAGTGAATTATATATATACTAGCGTATCACCCGTCAAAAATGACGGAAGTTTTCAGCTGAAATCTATTTATTTTATAAAAAATGCACTTTTTTTAGGACGCCTACAGCGCCGACCTTTTCAAAAGCCCAACTAACTTGTCCTTGTTTGATAAATACGAAATATTAAACTTTCTGAAATGTACACAAAGTATTTTATAATAGGGTTTGTAGGGCGCTTATTGCGCCCCCTTTGTTTTTTGATTTTATAATTAACCATCAAATCCTCTTTTTACATTGATCACTTTTCCAAAAATTAAAATACATGTATGAGCGAAAACAATGACGTCATATAATATTTTAGTACAGCGCATCTTTAATTTGCACACCTTTTGATGCATTGGTGCAGTAATTTGGTTTTCCCTACTTTCTAAAATTAGTAGCGTCACGGACAGACATTGCAAATTATATTGTTTAATAATATATATAGATGTTACCTCCCTTTCAACACCTTCCTTCTTCCTCCATTAAAATTAAAATGAAGGTTTATCTGATTGTCTCCCTTTTAAAGACTTCCATTTTACAGGCCAATCTTGTTTGGATTTCTGTCTGTCATGCATCGATTATTTGTTGATATTAAATGACTTGTCACGGAAACGAGTTCAGTGGCTTCTTGAGCCACACACTTGGTGTCACCGTTCAGGAAAGCTAAGCCAAGTGAAAAAAGAAAACCTACATGAAACTCCTATACTGTGGTTACTTTTGGTACACATCAACTTCTGTGTGGTCTTTTTTTGGGCTAATGCTCTCTCCTTTTGTAGTTCTTTAATGAAACAATTCTTGTAAAAATTTGTCTATGTAATATAATTGGCAGATTCCTGTTCATCTATTTACAGTGTGGGGGGATTGATCTCTTGTGTTTCAAGTGCTAATATCTTGGACTCATGTCTTAGTTTTGTCCTTTTTCTGTTTCTTTAAAATATATTTTCTCAAGAGGTGTGTTAATAAAGTTTTTAAAAAAAATGTCATTTGGATGATTGGTGTGGGGTTTTTGTTTGAACTAAATTAAGAATCTCATCATCTCATCAGATTACAGGCACATACATGATGATATAGGCATAGACTCAAACTCAAAGGAGTACGATTTTTCATAAATTAATTATTCTATGTTTTTCATCAATTACAGAAGAAAGAACCCTTCTTGACAGTTATGTTTCGAGTTATTAATAAAGATGAATTAAATAAACACTTAATATTGATATGCTGAAAGACAAAGAAAAATAATTGAACTTGGGTAATTAAGCTCAAATTTTGTTTTCTAAAAATCATACACCACTGTGTGAATGGTTTTCTTTTGCAATGGAATAGTAATATACTCATTTTTCCTATATACTGTGTCATTGTTTGTTGTTTTTCCTTTCTTTTTATTTTACATACATAATTAATGATATAGTATGTTTTAAGAATTTAAATATAATTTTATTACTTATGTTTGTATGTACTTTATGTTTATTGTGCTGATGAGGGCATTAGCCGAAACGTTTACTGTCGTGTTAGTTTAATAATAAAGCTCAAATTTATTGTTTTCATTACACAATTTTTTTTTATTTGTATTTTATTTAAAAGCTTTATCACAGTCCTATTCTATATGATATAATATGTTCACCATGGTTCTATTTTTTGTAGGCCTGTTTTTACTTTGAACTGTTAGATGCACCACTTAAATAGTTTGTCAAAAGTGATTAAATGTTTTTTTGTTTGTTTTTTTTAAAAAGTTTGAAGCAGAAAAGGATTTTTCTGTTCCACGCTTACCTTGTCCGGCATTGGCACGGCAGCGTGAAGAGGCTGCCTTGGAAGCTCTTAGCAAGGATTTGGCATCACTTCCCCCAGAAATATCTGCTATGGAGCATCAAATGGCTTGTATTTTCTTGGTCTGCAATGAGGTTCCAGGTTGTAATAAAAAAAATTTTTTATCGACTTTCTACTCGCTTTTCCATCTGGTGGATAGCTAGCTTGAACATTTAATATTTAAATTTTTATTTTTCATCTTCATTTTTTAATGTGTTGTGTTCAACGGGCTCAAATTGCCATGCTGATAGTGGCCGCTTCATTGAATGTAGGCATATTTAATAGAGCACATAGCAAATTTTTAATTTTCTGCTTCGGCAAAGTAACTTTAACTGACATCAGCATTTCTTGTTTCTAAAGCGAATACATGTACAATAATGTACATCCAAAAAATAAGTGCCAAATAAGATTTAATTGCTCTTCAGGCCATAGATTCTTTGCATGGTTTAAAGTTAGCAAAAAAATTATAGTAAAACAAAAATCTTCTTCAAAGCATGGGATACTGCCAATGTTTCCTGTGTGTGGTCTGTGTGAAAAATAACAAACTTGTGTGCAAAGTTGCACAGCATCCATTTTTTGTGCAAATTTTACACCCCAGAAACACAGACATAATACAGGGTGTCCACCGAAGTCGGAAAGTCGGATTTTAGTCGGATAAAAATTTTGTGGTCGGATAAGTCGGATTTTAGTCGGATAAAAATTTTGTGGTCGGATAAGTCGGATTTTGGTCGGATAAACGATCCTCGGTCGGATAAACAAAATCTCGGTAGGATAAACGTTCCTCGGTCGGATAAAAGATAGAAATAAATGAATGACGAAGCTCACGTTGCACATTGTTTTGGTTTGGAAATACCAATAGTTCGCAGCAGTATAAAAACTGTTGTTTACCTATGACAGAGTCCCCTGTCCATATCGATATCATATCGTATATATCTATAGTTTTATTTTTTTTTAAATGTGTGTTTTAAAACAAAAGTCGAAAACTAAACTTATACAAACAAATTACAGATATTAAACAAAATAATTCTCGTTAAAGATGGCATTGTAAACATAAAGTGCACTGTGATTGAAACAGATAGAAATTGTGAAATTGCTTACGCTTAGCCATAGTGCCCATAGTATAGATCTAGTAACCGCGTAATAGTAATTAGTGTGATATACTAGATCTAGATATTCATATTAGGATTTTGGTTAAAAATATATCATGATCTGAGTAAATAATAGATATCTATTTACTTTTGTTATATCTCCAAAAAATTTATGGGAGCAGTGTTAACTACGATTTTTGTGCTTATTGTTTAGCTGCTTTAGCAGCAGTCGCCATTTTGTCTGCTTGAAGTCAATAGATCTCTCTAATCTAGTATTTTGTGAAAATTAAAAACGAAAAAAACCTTAGGCTTAGCCTAGCCACGTCTAAAATCTAGATCTAGTTCAGTTAATTTCTTTTAAAATATTTAAACAGTCACG
Source organism: Ampullaceana balthica (assembly GCA_944989445.1). Lineage (NCBI taxonomy): Eukaryota > Metazoa > Mollusca > Gastropoda > Lymnaeidae > Ampullaceana > Ampullaceana balthica. Next base: position 6,212 of record CALYLW010000750.1, on the reverse strand, counting down.
GTATGCCAAAGTCACAACTATTAAAGCAACTATTTAAATAGGTTTAGATCTAGATTCTGTTTCAAATCAAAGCTTATTTTTTATGATTAAATTGATTAAAAATCAGTCCTGTTCAGTGTTGAAAATTATGTGCTAAACATATAGAAATCTAGATTCTAGTCTAGTTAAATGGTTACAATTTAAAGTGTGTTAACTAACAGTTTTTAGGGTAGGCTGCAGTAGGCAAATTCTTGACTAAAGTCTTAAGACTAGTTTACTTTTTGTCAGTTTAAATTTGTTCCTTACTTCACTATCCAGATATTGACAATTTGTATACTATTACAAAAAACACTATCAATCCCATCAACATGGGGAAATGTTATTTTAATTCAGACTGGTTAAAAGACACTTCTTACTCTGAGTGGCTTGAACAACTAAGTGAAAATCGTGAAAAGTTCAAGTGCAAGTACTGTGGTCAAGCTTACCTTATAGGATCGTCAGGCATAAAAGCCTTGAACACCCATATGTCTTCACAAAAGCACATGCGGGCCAGTGCAAGTCATCGTGGTAGCAGTTCAATGCTTAGTTTTGCAACAAAATCAACACCTCCATCATCTCTGAATCAGACTGCCACTTCAACTACATCTAATCCAACTTCAACTACAACTAAACAGCCAACTCTTAAAGTTGCAGATACTCTAAAAGCAGAGGTTAGGTGGACAATGCACCTAGTTTCTAGCCACTCCAGTGCTCGAAGCTCAGACGACATAGGCAGCATTTTTCAACAGATGTTTCCTGACTCGGATATAGCCAAACAGTTTACCTGTGGACGTACCAAAGTAGGTTACTTAGCTACGTTTGGCATAGCCCCTGCTATCAGAGATGCCATTCTAGACAGTTTGAGAGACAGTGTTACTTATGTGATAATGTTTGATGAGAGCCATAACGCTGACCTTGGTAAAAAGCAGCTCGATGTTCACGTGAGATTTATTGATTCTGAAGGTATGGTGAGATCAAAGTATATAGACTCCTATTTCCTTGGACATGCTTCTGCAAATGATATCATGATTCACTTGAGGTCTTTCATTGAGAAAGCAGGAAGTCAAAAGATTTTGCAGCTATCTATGGATGGACCAAATGTTAACTGGAAAGTGTTTAAAACATTGTGCAAAGAAATGGAGGATGATAATGGAATGAGTTTGATTAATATTGGCTCTTGTGGCCTGCACACGGTGCACAACAGCTTTAAAAAGGGTGTTGAGGATTCAGGTTGGGGTGTGGAAGATGTTTTAAAGTCTCTTTATTACCTCTTTAAGGAATCACCAGCCAGAAGGGAGGACTTTTTTAAAGTAACAGAGGCCTCCAAACTTCCTCTCAAGTTCTGTGGACATCGTTGGTTGGAGAATGTTCCAGCTGCTGAACGAGCACTGCAAATCTGGCCAGCCATTTTACGCTACCTGTCTGCAGTAAAAAAGGGAACAGTCAACAAGCCTGGGTGTAAGAGTTTTTTAACACTGGTAGACAAGGAAGGGGACTATCTGTTCAAAGCTAAGCTTCACACCTTCATATTTGTAGCCAAGATTGCAAAACCCTTTCTTGAGAAGTTTCAGGCCGATGCTCCACTGTCACCCTTTCTTGGTGCAGACCTCTTCGCCATGACCAAAAGACTCTACAGCCTTATCTTAACTCCTGAATATGTGATGACAGTGACTAAAGCTTCACACCTTAAAATACCCAAAGACCTGCCATCCAATGCTTTCAAACGGGAGGCAGACTTCAGCTTAGGTCACCAGGCAGAAGTCATTCTGAAAGAACTGAAAGAAGCAGGGAAGGTTTCAGAGCTTAAGTTGAAAGATTTCAGACAAAACTTCCTCAAATTTATAAAGGGCATGGTTAACAAGATTCTTAGCAAGTCACCCCTTAAGTATGACATTGTCAGTTTCATACAGTGTTTGGACCCAACTGTTATCACACTTGAACCCATCAAAGCCAAGAAACTGTTCAAGAAAGTGACAGAGCATCTCAGCCTTACGAAATGGATCCAGGGTGATGAGGTGGATCAGGTGTTATATGACTTTGAGACCCTGGTAGATAGGCTGTCTCAATCAACAGTGAGGTACAATGGTGAGCGCCTAGATGAGTTCTTCATTGAACATGGTCAGTTGGATAGTTCACCTGCATTGAAAAAGGTAATCCAGATGGTCCTGCTGCTAAGCCATGGCAATGCTGATGTTGAGAGGGGTTTCTCAACCAACAAAGAAGCAACTGTAGAGAACCTGTTGGAAGAAAGTTTAGTAGCTAAGAGACTGATATGTCAGTATGTCAAGGACAACGGGCCTTTGGCTGAGATTCCTATCAACAAAAAAATGTTAGACTACTCTAGTAAGGCCCACAAAACCTACATTGATGCTATAGATAAGAAGAAGAAAGATAAAGAAGAAAGTGAGCAGACTGGGAAAAGGAAGAGAAAGGCAGAAGAAATCACAGACATGAAAGCAAAGAAGAGGAAGATAGAGCTTGAAATTGATCTTTTAATCAAATCTGCTGATGAAATTATAGAAAAGGCAGTGAAGGAAACAGGAAAAGATGTACATGCTTCAATTGTAAAAAGCTTAGCTTTTAACAGTGATGCCACAAAGAAGAAAGAGGAGGTAAAGGCTCTAGCTGCTCTCATCAATGAGAGGGAGGCTGAGCTGAAGCTTTAAAAGGCAGCTGTCTATTGTAAATTGTTTATAAACTGTATATATAGTGTAAATAATTTGAAATTATTTGTTTTATAAATCAACTTTACCAATGAACAATTTAAGTACAATGATAAGTTCTTTAAGGATGAATAATTTGACTATACGGATATCAAGTACGTAGTACAGATGTGATCCTCTAGTCTAAATGAATACATTGCTGAAGTAGAATGAAGGTATGTAGTTGTGTTCTTGTCAGTTTTTAGGTTATTTTTTACAAAATATGTTAACAAAAAAACATACAATACTGCAAGTTAAATTTTTACTTGTCGAATATATACTTTTACTTGTCCGAATAATAACTTTTACTTGTCGGTTGGATGGTAGGATTTTTTGGTGGCTGGTAGGATTTTTTTGGACCAGATTTGGGTGGACACCCTGTAATATTTTCTTAATCAAAATTGCTGCACAGTAATTCAAAACTGCTTTGAGGCGTCATGCAGTTTATAGGGAACTTGATTACTGCCATCTTCAAGGAAGTATTTTGTAGGGAACAGGCTGACAGCACAAAATCAACATTTTTGCAATATTGGCATGTTGGGCTAAAGTGAAAAAAAATGTTTAAAAAAGTGTATAAGTGAGCCTGACAGGACACCAAAAACTAAAACAATGATCTTGTCGACAAAAATCCTTCATCAGCCTGAATGTATTCTCACCCCACGTATGAGCTGAAGTGACTCTTGGTGGGAAAATAGTTGCCAGGACCAGACTCGATGATGCACTTGATAAGCAATCATTATTCAATTCATGGCCTTGTCCATAACTGAGTCCACATAGTTGACAGAAGGTTTGCAGATGTCCATAACTGAGTCCACATAGTTGACTTAAGGTTCGCACATGTCCATAACTGAGTCCACATAGTTGACAGAAGGTTTGCAGCAGTTGAGGAAGTGACTGAATCACTAACCACCTTAGGATAAAAAAATAAAATAGATAAATAAAAGTATGTGATCCATGCATAAAATAATTTGTATGGCCTACTGAAACATAATTAAAAAAGGAATTACAATTTTCAAACACTTCAAAGGGCATTTATATTGAAAGTAAACATTTGTTAAAAATAGAAGTTTTATCTACATGTAGTTTGTTATTTCAATTTTGTCATTTAATAGTCATTTTTATGTGTTTCTCCACCAGAATACTCGGGCGCCGGTGTGATTGTCGCCTTGGGTACTGGAAACAGCAGCATTGGGGTTGAGGCTTTGGCTGAAAATGGGCGATGTCTAATTGACAGCACTGCCCTTACTACAGCCAGGAGATCCTTCAAGAGGTACTTGAGTACAATTCTCAGTTTCATCTACCTCAGGTAGTAGTTAACATTTTGTTGCAAAGCTGACAAGGGCTCATAAAAGTACGTGCATGGTTCCTAAAGCATTTAAAATTTGAATATGTCCTGGAAATCTCCAAGAATTAAAAAAAATGTTAGTTTAACACCATAAAATCATAATTTTCCTGCACCTGAGGGTGTGGTGCAAATGTCAAGGTTGAGTATTTTCATTACTCCCAGTACACCGAGGTATCAGTTCTTGACAAGTCCTTTAGATGTTTAAATTTTCATAATATAGGAGTGCTCTTTTTGTTATGTTAAAACTCCTTGTATTTGATCAGATTGGGTGTATACATTTTTTCAAACTCATAAATTATTCTAAACTTATCCCTTAAAGCAGCATTACTTATTTTATTAGAAAATATTTCTATCAAGGATGAAGAAACTTATTTTAGCTTTTGATTAATTTGTAAAATACTCATTAATGTTAATGGGGAAAAAAAAGGATAGATTCATCTAGAAATTAATAACGTTTAATAATAACATAACATTTTCTGAAAAAAAATAAAGGAATAAAGTCAAGTTTAGCAATTTTTGCTCTTGGTTTGAATAAATGTTTAAAACAGAAGTGTCATATTAAACACAGGTAAATGCAAAAATAAAAACAGGGTATTATTAGGCCTGACAGGACATAACACAACAGCGAACGTTTCGGCAAAGAGCCTTCTTCAACGGACAAATAGTACACAAATGAAACGAATAAAACGAAATAATAAGAAAAAAAACACTTAGCTGCGGTGAAATCCAAGTAGTCCAGTAGAGATAAAGCAAGGAGAGAAAAGTAAGAGCTTAAATAGGAAAGGAAAGGGTGGGTGTGGCCAATCAATCAGCTTGTCAGTGCGAACACAACGTTGATCCCATGTGGTGTAAGAGTCCCATATTCATGGATTAGTCTATTCTCCAGACTGACCCGGCCGGGTGTGTTTGTACAAGAAACCAAGGCGGTGACAGACATGTCATCGACGCCCATGTGGTCCCGTCCATTGAAGTGTCGGGAGACAGGACACTGTTTGTCTTGTTTAATGGCACATACATGTTCCGCGATACGGCAAGAGAGTAACCTCCCCGTTTCACCAATGTACTTCAAAGGACAGCGCTTACACACAATGGTGTAGACCACATTGCGGCTAGTACAAAGATAGCCATTCCTAATCTTGAATATCCCCTTAGGGAAGACAATCTGGTCCGTCTGGGTAACAAAGGGACATGTCTTGCAGCGATTACGACCACATGGCTTGGTGCCCAGATGGGAGGACGGAATAAGCAGACGGCTACGAATCAATAGGTCTCGCAGATTTTTATCCCTCCTGAATACAATGAGGGGTGGGGTGGAAAATATGTTGTTTGTCTCAGGGTCCGCGAGGAGGATGGTGCGGTTTTTCAAAAATATTTCCTTTGCTCTGATGTTGTGGGGATGGTATGTGAGCACCAATTTGCTCCTTTCATTACTATCACTGGAGCGTGATACAAAGGCGTCGGCACGAGTGAAGTTTTTAACTCGCTGAAGTGCAGATTGAAGTATAGCTTCAGGGTAAGACCTTTGTCTAAAAAACTCCACCATTTCCAACGCCTTTTCCAAAAAGTCCTCATTAGATTGACACAGCCTACGGAGGCGAAGGAGTTGTGAAAATGGAATAGAATCCTTACAGGATTTGGGATGAGACGAGGGATAGAGTAGGTAAGAGTGACTGTCCGTAGGTTTGAAGTAGGCCGAAGTGAGGAGGCAGTTCTTCTGGAGAGTTACAGTAATGTCCAGGAAATTTACCGATAGTTCGGAAATCGTGTGAGTGAACTTAATGGAGGGGTGAAAAGAATCAACAAAGTTGATGAACGTGTCAAGTTCACTCCTCTCCATATGAGTGACCCCAATGCCGTCATCAATGTATCTTTTATAAAATTCGGTGAGGCGACCAGTGTATTCTTGTTCCACTCTGTGCTCGAAATGGCCCATGAACAAGCATGCATAGCTGGGTCCCATTTTAGTCCTATTATTTTCCTATTATTTCGTTTTATTCGTTTCATTTGTGTACTATTTGTCCGTTGAAGAAGGCTCTTTGCCGAAACGTTCGCTGTTGTGTTATGTCCTGTCAGGCCTAATAATACCCTGTTTTTATTTTTGCATTTACCTTTTTAAAAGCCTGATTGCAGTCTCACCCCCATTACTT